>MCJB01029538.1:0-68769 GCA_002018475.1 Nicotiana obtusifolia | reverse complement strand
TCCTACTACGTTTGGATTCAGAAAAATGAAGAAGGGACGGGTTTGGATCCCTTTTATAGGCCTGGCAATGCGTGGCACACGTGCCTGACATTTTTAGGTTTACGATCGCATACCCGCCGCAAACAGGACATGCGGTTCGCATTCTGGTTGCAAATCTCAACCCATAATTCTGTTGCATTATGCGACGCAGAAGGGCCAGATTTGCGGTTCGCATTTTTAACAATGCGATCGCATTTCAGACACGGATTCAGCCCAGAACTCTGTTCCACTCTGTGATGGAAGGTGTCACATTTGCGGTCCGCATACTGGCCGCATATTTGACACAATTTCAGCCCAGAACTCTGTGTCAGTTTGCGATCCTGGTGTTGGATATGCGGTCCGCATTCGTGCTTTGCGGTTCGCATATACGGCTAGGCGACACCTTTGTTCTTTTTCTCAACTTTTGAACTATTTTCCGGGTTCTTAGTCCCTTATATGTAAACTATTTCATGGCATATGCTAACGTACTAATTTATGGGTTGTTACACTCTCCCCCCCTTAGGAACATTCGTCCCCGAATGTAGGGATCTATGGAGGCCAATGTAGGCCGCCATTAAATGAAAGGTAATACTGTAGAGGGGTTCGAGTTCCATTTACCTCGTTCGGACGCCACTGAATCCCAGCATTAAATGAAAAGTAATAATGAAGTTCCTATTTACCTCGTAAGGACGCTTCTCCCTTCAATGCGTCCTGCGTCTTCTTGGCATCACCATCATCATCCACTTCCCGGAACAAGTACGGGTATTTAGATTTCATCTCCTCTTCCTCTTCCCATGTCATTTCTTCCACGTTCCTGTTCCTCCATAACACTTTGACCGAAGCCACATTTTTCGTCCTTAGTTTGCGAGTTTGTCGGTCTAATATAGCCACTGGTACCTCTTCGTATGTTAGGTCTTCCGTAACTTGTATGTCTTGGATGGGGACGACCCGAGAAGGGTCTCCGATGCACTTTCTCAACATGGACACATGGAATACCGGATGGAAAAATTCCATTTTGGATGGTAGTTCCAACTCATAAGCAACATGTCCAATTCGTCGAAGGATTTTGTACGGACCGATGTATCTTGGGCTCAGTTTACCTTTCTTCCCAACACGCATGACACCCTTCATTGGCGAGATTCTCAGGAATACCCAATCACCAACTTGAAACTCTAAATCACGACGTCGGACATCAGAATAGGACTTTTGCCTACTTTGGGCTATCTTCAATCATTCCTGTATCATCTTCACCTTCTCAATAGCTTGGTGGACCAAATCCGGCCCATGCAACTTGGTTTCACCGTCTTCGAACCACCCAACTGGTGATCTACACTTTCTTCCATATAGTGCCTCATATGGGCCATCTTAATACTGGAGTGGTAGCTGTTATTGTAGACAAACTCTATAAGTGGAAGATGATCATCCCAACTACCTTGGAAGTCTAGAACACATGCCCGCAACATATCTTCCAGTGTCTGAATGGTACGCTCAGCCTGCCCGTTAGTTTGCGGATGAAAAGTTGTGCTAAGATTTACTTATGTACCCAAACCTTTCTGAAAAGACTTTCAGAAGTTAGCTGTGAATTGGGCTCCTCTGTCTGATATAATAGACATTGGCACCCCATGAAGCCTAACAATTTACTTGATGTACAACTTTGCATAATCCTCAGCTGTGTAGGTTGTCTTAACTGGTAGAAAATGAGCACACTTGGTAAGCCGATCCACTATCACCCAGATGGAATCGAACTTATGACTGGAGCGAGGTAATCCAACAATGAAGTCCATGTTAATCACCTCCCATTTCCAAGTCGGAATTTCTATATCTTGGAGTAGTCTACCAGGTTTCTGATGTTCTGTCTTTACCTGTTGGCAATTAGGACACTAAGCTACAAATTCTGCAATTGATTTCTTCATGCCATCCCACCAATAATGCTCCTTAGCATCATGATACATTTTTGTTGAGACAGGATGGATGGAATATCTGGATTGGTGAATTTCCCTCAAAATCTCTTCTCGCAACCCTGCCACATTTGGCACACATAACCAGCCTTGGCATCTCAAGGTTCCATCTCCTGCAATCTCAAAAGTTGAGATTCTACCTTGCTGAATGCCCTCTCTCTTACCGTGCTTTCACCTCGGATACGAGAGATGATTCAGAGGTGTTATGTACAAAAACACCTCCATCTTCGGAGTCTAACAATTTGACTCTCTACTGGCTAGCTGATGAAGTTCTTGGTTAAACTTCGTTTGCCTGCCTCAATGTGCACTAAACTTCCCGTTGATTTACGACTGAGGGCGTCTACCACAACATTGGCCTTGCCCGGATGGTATAATATTTCAACGTTGTAGTCTTTTAGTAACTCGAGCCAACGTCGTTCTCTCAAGTTTAACTCCTTCCGACTGAAGATGTATTGCAAACTTTTGTGGTCTGTATAGATGTCGACATGGACACCATATAGATAGTGTCGCCATGTATTCAAGGCATATACTACTGCAGCCAATTTTAAATCATGGGTTGGGTAATTCTTTTCATGCTTCTTCAACTGTCTCGAGGCATAAGCAATCACCTTCCCGTGTTGCATCAGTACACATCCCAAACCTATGCCGGAAGCATCACAATATGCCACATAACCTTCAGTTCCGTCAGGAAGAGCAAGGACTGGAGCGGATGTTAATCGATCTTTCAGTTCTTGAAAACTCCGCTCACAAACATCTGTCCATTGAAATTTGGTAGCCTTCTGGGTCAGCTTAGTTAAGGGTGCTGATGTAGAAGAGAATCCTTCTACAGACCGTCTATAATATCCTGCTAACCCAAGAAGCTACGGACTTCTGATGGTGTGGTAGGTCTTGGCCAATTCTTGATTGCGTCAATCTTTTGAGTATCGACACTAATACCCTCATCAGATATCACATGGCCTAAGAATGCCACTGAGTTCAACCAGAACTCACATTTGGCGAGTTTTGCATATAATTTGTGATCCCGAAGGGTCTGCAATACTATCCGCAAGTGACCCATATGTTTTGCCTCTGAACGGGAATACACCAAGATATCATCAATGAATACCACCACGAACACATCAAGATAAGGCCTGAATACCGTGTTCATGAGATCCATAAAAGCAGCTGGGGCATTTGTTAGCCCAAACGACATTACTAGGAACTCAAAATTGCCCATATCTAGTTCGGAAGGCTGTTTTTGGAATGTCTGTATCCTTGACCCTCAACTGAAAATATCCGGAACGTAGGTCAATTTTGGAGAAATATTTGGCTCCCTGGAGCTGGTCAAACAGGTCATCAATTCTTGGAAGTGGATATTTGTTCTTTATGGTGACCTTATTCAGCTGACGATAATCGATACACATCCGTAACGATCCGTCTTTCTTTCGTACGAACAAGACTGGCGCACCCCAAGGTGTAGTGCTAGGCCTAATGAAGCCTTTATCCAGCAAGTCCTTCAATTGTACTTTCAACTCTCGCAATTCTGCTGGGGCCATTCTATATGGAGGGATAGAAATTGGATGAGTATCAGGCAACACATCGATGCCAAACTCGATCTCCCTTTCAGGAGGAAGACCTAGAAGTTCATCTGGAAAGATGTCCGGAAATTCATTGACTACCGGAATTGTCTGTAGAATAGGCGACTCCGCCTCCGCGTCCATAACGCGAACAAGATGGTAGATACAACCCTTAGAGATCATCTTTCTCGCCTTAAGGTAGGAAATAAACCTCCCTTTTGGCGTAGCAATGTTCCCCTTCCATTCAAGGACGGGTTCATCAGGAAATTGAAATCTAACCACCTTTGTATGACAATCGACACTGGCATAGCACGATGCTAACCAGTCCATTCCCATTATCACATCAAAGTCGATCATTTCTAACTCAATTAAATCTGTCGAGTTTCGACGATTACAAATTGTCACAGTGCAACCTCTATTTACTCTTCTAGCAATCACAGAATCTCCTATTGGAGTGGATACCACAAAGGGCTTGCTTATTACATTCAGGTGTGATATCAAATTTATCAGCCACAAGGGGTGTAACATAAGACAGCGTGGACCCGGGGTCAATCAATGCATACACGTCATGAGAAAGTACTGATAATATACCTGTGACAACATCCGGAGATGACTCAAGATCCTGTCGAACCGCTAGAGCATATATTCATTTTTGAACACCGCTTGGGCCCGGTATTGCATCGCTGCCTCTGCCACGAACTGCTGGCTGCTGGGGACCCTGTGCTGGAGGTTGAATAGATAGGGAAGAACCAGCCGCAGATCTAGTGTGGTGAGCCATGCCACCATCCCTTCTGTAAGGACAGTCCCGCATCATGTGACCGGGCTTTCCGCAATAATAACATCCATCCGAACCCCGACGGTAAGGTCCAAACTGGGTCCTGCCGCACTGCTCACAACGAGGCATTGGGGATCTCATCTGACTAGTAGCCCTGTGATATGGCGATCCTGATGCCCGCGAGCTCTGGAACTGTCGAGGGGCACTAGACACAGGTGGTGCCGAACTCCTCGAAGAATGGGGCCTCACACTACTTCTGGAATCACCAAAATACCCTGTAATTCTTGTTCTCTTATGCTGGGTCCTTTCTTGTTCCCTGTCCGCCCTTTGTTGGCGTTTACGATCCTCTATGGTCTGGGCATAGGCCTGAATGCGGGAAATATCCATACCCTTTATCAAGGAGGCCGTTGTGCATCCATTTATTAAATGCGGTCCTAATCCATTAACGAATAAGTGAACCATGTCGCTCATCTCTGCCACCATGTGGGGAGCATGCCTTGCCAGAGAGTTAAACTGTATACTGTACTCTCGTACATTCATATTTCCTTGCTTAAGGTTCAAGAATTTATCGGCCTTAGCTCGACGTACCTCAACTGGAAAGTAGTGGCGAAGGAACGCCTCAGAGAATTCATTCCATATGGGTGGGGGAGCATTTGGACTCCTGTATCTCTCCCAACCGTCATACCAGAACACTGCTAAGTTCCGTAATCGGTAAGAAGCCAGCTCTACTGCCTCTGTGTCACTGGCATGCATAACCCGCAGTGTGCAGTGTATTTGATCAATGAAATCCTGCGGGTCTTCCTTAGGATCAGACTCGGTAAACACGGGAGGATCCAAATTGATGAAGTCACAGACCCTCGTACTGACCGGTCTCTCAGTAGTACCGGTATTCTGTCTCCGAGCCTGAGAAGCTACCAGGCTAGTCAACAACTGCACCGAGTCCTTAGGTCTTGATCTGTAGCATCAGAAGAAGGGACTGGGGATGTTAGGCGGCTTCTAATATCTTCTGGGGGAGGAGGAGTAGATGAGGTCCGAGAAGGCGTCTCATTTTGGCCTTCTACCGCGTGGGGCACCTGACTGGTCCCCTCTCCGGCATTTGTATCGAGTCATCTATCATTTGTCTGCTTTCCGGCCAAAGGCATCGCTATAGGTAAACAAGATGAATGTTAGAATAAATGCTTACAACTCAGCGACACGGCACCGATCCCTGCTTGTAGGGCACCGGCGTACCCATCATATCTGCTTACTTTACTCTCTTTATTTAGATATCGACCACGTCACGATGGACTGAATCCTTGTACTCGTGGCAGAAACATACTTATGTACATAGTGGGCCAGCAAGGTGGCAAGTGCAAAACCATACAACAAAATACATTTGCCGACGAGGCAATACAATTGTACATGAGTCGACCTAACAGTTATCCATACATACACTGAAACTTGTCTAATGAGCCTCTACAAGAACATACATTAAGTAAACTATGCTGGAACAGGGCCCCGACATGCCCAAAATGCCTATACAAAATGCATACCAAAACTGTAGCAAGTCCGAAGGATGAATCTTGCTAATTTTGCTGAACTGGTAGCCTACTGCGGTGGGGGAGCTCCGTCTATCAATCTGTTAGGACCTGCAGCACGACATGCAGCGTCCACCATAAAGGACGTCAGTACGGATAATGTACTGAGTATGTAAGACAGAAAACACAATATAAGAGCAGTAATATAGGCATCAGGATAGAAACATATAACTCGTAACAAGTGAATTGCCTCTGAGAGCAGTTAACCATGACATGTTGTAGTATTTATGTCTATACATGTAACCTTTATAACATAATCATATACGTGTTTATTATCATTATCATCGTCTTATACCCTCGCCTCTGTGGGCTTGCCATTTTCATATACATTTATTGTTACCGTAATTGTTTACATAATCGTTACCTCATATAATCACATACGCCTCCATGGGCTCATCATCATATGCCTCTGTGGGCTCATCATTATCATATCATAGCATACCTTACCCGGCAGTATTAGGCGCGGTCATAACATACCCGGCCTTCATTTGGCACGGTCATAACATACCCGGCCTCCATTAGGCGCGGTCATACGGATCCATTCACACATATATTTAATACATTGCGAGTTCATTTATAAACATGTGTTCCAGACCCTTTTTAGTGACATACATTTATTATCCCCTTTTTCCACATATAATTAAGAATACCTCTTTAACATGATCTTTATAAGACTCAAGGATTACCATCAACATTGATATCATGAAAAAAGAATGGTCATTCCATAGAGGGAAAACAATATAAGCAACACTAGCTTCTAAGAATAGAATATTCTTTGGGGCTTGTTCGTGGCATTGTATTCAATAGGAGTCGTGCAAAAGAAAGAACGGTATAGTCTCACATACCTAATACTTACTGCGCCAGTTCCCAAGCTACGCAATTTGCTACAATTCCTTAGTCTATAATTAAATAACAATTCAATCATTACTTACTACGCATCATAGCTATCATTAACCACAATCTTCTAATTTCATTTGGTGCTTCTCTGTGCCCTTCCTCCACTAAACCTTACCGAACGTAATTTAAACACATGAAACTCATTTTCAACCCATCATAACCATGACCCATTCCGTTTAACCATACTTATCTCGATTTCAT
Source organism: Nicotiana obtusifolia (assembly GCA_002018475.1). Classification (NCBI taxonomy): domain Eukaryota; kingdom Viridiplantae; phylum Streptophyta; class Magnoliopsida; order Solanales; family Solanaceae; genus Nicotiana; species Nicotiana obtusifolia. The sequence continues at coordinate 61,787 of MCJB01029538.1, read as the reverse complement.
GGTTTCTAGTCATCCTCCCATGAGTCCTTACAGGCATGCAACCACCTATCATGAATGTTTAAGGGAAAATTACATGAAAGGGAGTAGTAACTTACCTTGCATGTGAATTATTTAACCCTCTTCTGCGATTCCTCAATTTTCTAGGTCTTGCCCTCAATGTGGGTTCGTAGGAGGGGGAAACTCAGCTAGGGTTCCTTTTTAGTTCTTCAATTTCTTGCTTCCCCTTTTTTTTTCAATTTAGAGTTTGGAAGAGAGGAAATTGGTTGTGTTGGTGTGGGGGCTTTGAGAGGGGTCGTTTGGGGCCTTCTACTACGTTTGGATTCAGAAAAATGAAGAAGGGACGGGTTTGGGTCCCTTTTATAGGCCTGGCAATGCGTGGCACACGTGCCCAACATTTTCAGGTTTGTGATCGCATACCCGCCGCAAACAGGACATGCGGTTCGCATTCTGGTCGCAAATCGCAACCCAAAATTCTGTTGCATTATGCGACGCAGAAGGGCCAGATTTGTGGTTCGCATTTTTAACAATGCGATCGCATTTCAGACATGGATTCAGCCTAGAACTCTGTTCCACTCTGCGATGGAAGGTGTCACATTTGCGGTCCACATTTGCATTATGCGGTCCGCATACTGGCCGCATATTTGACACAATTTCAGCCCAGAACTCTGTCTCAGTTTGCGATCCTGGTGTTGGATATGCGGTCCGCATTCGTGCTTTGCGGTTCGCATATCCGGCTAGGCGACACCTTTGTTCTTTTTCTCAACTTTTGAACTATTTTTCGGGTTCTTTGTCCCTTATATGTAAACTATTTCATGGCATATGCTAACGTACTAATTTACGGGTTGTAACACTTACTTTGAGCGCTCATGGCGCAAACTCTAGAAGGGCCGCCGGGAGGCCCGTTCTCGTGGTGAAACTTCTTTCCCGTGTAGGTTTTATTAGGATTCTCCTTTTAACATTAAGCTTTTACTCCCTTTACTTTTTTTTAGCAGGCTTATCTAAGGATGTCGAGCTTCGGCCTCCAGTGGGTGGCGAGGACTTACCTGTCGAGTCCCCTGCTCCCAGACAGGCCGAAGAGAGGAAAAGGAAGAGAGATTCGAGTTTTTCGAGCTCAGAAAAAAAAAGAAAACAAGGAGAAGGCTCGTGCGCAAGTTAAAAGAAAAGACCAGCTCCTGAGCACCAGCTTCAGATTAGCTCTATCGGCGAGGGACGAATCCAAGGAAGAAGAACCTTTTGTTCTGGTGGCCTGCGAGCTGTGGTAGCTCGAAGAGAATGGAGCCTCTAAACTAGAGATCCGTGAGGCCGATCTGCCTTAAGCTAGGGAGGCCGATGAGGAGACTGGGGCAGAGGCTTCCCGGGATGCGGGCAGTGCCCTGAGGGAGGCACTCGGCGTGATAGAAATCACCGAGTCCATGTATAACGAGGCCCAAATGGCGAAAGAGCACCCCAACAAGAGGGCCCACGGAGCGGACGACTCCCTCCGCTGCTTTTTTTGATGGCGTGGATTCCACGGCCACGGAGGACGTCACCGGATTAGGTGACTTAGAGGTACCGAGGAAAAGTCCATCCTCGAGAGAAGATGGGCCTAACTCGAGCTCGAAACTGATCAACCGATTCCCTGCCCCGAGTGTGGATTCTGATTGGAAGCGGTCCATTATCATCACCGTTCCGGAGGATGCCCAGTTTGTTTCTGCCCAAGTAGGGATGGCCAGTTACCTCTAATTCCTGGTGACCGAAGAAGACCAGGCCAAAATGAACGAGGTAGACGCACCCTACCTGTTCAATGAAGCATACAGGGTAACTCTAGACAACTCCTGATGATTTCAATTTCTCCTTTGATACTTGAACTAATTCATTGATAATCTTAATATTCTTTTTGTATTTGTAGGCCTCGATGCTCCACCGCCAAACTTTCCTCTGGTATCGGGATGAGCTGAACCAACTCGAAGCCGAAGTCAAAGAGCTTGCTGATAAGAGAGATACGTACAAAATTTTCAGCGAGCAACGTGAAGGAGAGGCTAAGAGCCTTTGAGCTGAGTTGGAAGCAGCTTGGAAAGAAAACGCCGACTTGGTTGAACAGGTAAAACTCTTTGAAGTTAGTTACGATGAGCTAGACACGATGACTAATGGTCGGAACCTGCAGGTCCAACAGAAGATTGATCGGATCGACTAACTTCGAGCCGAGATGGATACAATCAAGGTCGAGGCCGAAGGGTGAAGAGGCGGGATGGACTGCCTGGCCTTGGAAAAGGAGACTGCCCGGGCGCAGTTGACCTCAACGGAGGTCCAACTTCGAGCGTCGAGGGAGAAGGCTGAGGCACAGTCCCAAAAAATTGAGGAGCTCCAGTCTCATCTAAGCTCGGCTGTTGTCGATCAAGAGGCCCTTGCCAAGGAGCTTAAAGCGGCCAAGTTGGTTGTTGAAGTAACCAAAGCTGATACCGATGAGATGGTGGCCTAGTATAAAGCCGATGTAGAGGCAGCCCAGGACCGCCTGAAAGATATTTTCGAATACGTGAAGTGGCAGTCTCGAAGGGAGGCCCTCGAGGAAGTTCATGCTCGGGGTTTTGATTTGTCGGCCGAGGTCAAAAGTGCAAAGGGGTTTGAGGCAGAGGCCAAGAAGTTGGTGTATCCCGAAGAAGACTCCGAGGATTCGGGCGGATCTGGGGGCGGAGAAGACTCCGATGGTTTCGGTGATGAGGCGGGCTCCAGTAGAGACCAAGCTGTTTAAGTGCCTTATAGATTTTTCCTTGTTTTTGTGCCTTTGTACTTTTTTGTTGAGGTATTTGGCATTTGTAAAGATCTTTATATATATATATATATATATATATATATATATATATATATATATATATAGAGTTTTTAAGCTTGTTTCCTTTCGGTATTTTCTTTATGATTGTAAAGATATCGAATGCCTTAGCACGTAATAATTAGGTCTTGTTCGGAGGTTCGAACAGTCCTTGCTCTCGATATTATTTTGCTTAAGACTTGTGGGGGGCTTGGTATGACCAGAAGCTTTCCCTAGAGTACTTAGAATATTTTAGATTACAATTTACCGAGGGTAGCCTTTTGAACCGGTTTAGAAATTCTGAAGGACTTGTGTTTTGGTTACGGGTCTCAGACGTCTCAGACGTCTCCGAGCCGTTCTAGGGCGGCCGTAACCTTTCTAGTTCGGGTGTTGCCCAGTGCGCTTGTTACCCCGAGTTTTTCGGTCTTAACCGAGACAACCGTCCCCGAATAGGGATGGCCGTAGCCTTAAAAGTACGGGCACTACCTAATAAGCTTTGTGCCCTCGGGCTTCGTTATCCCAGGTCGTCCGAACCTACCTTGGGCGGCAGTCCCCGAGTGAGGTGGCCCTTGGGCTCGATGTTTTTAGGGGATCAAATGTATGAAAGAAAAATTTTCAAGGGACAAAATATTTATTCGCAAGGTAGAAACTTGCTTTTATTTTTGTGCGTAATATATAAAATTACACATGTGTTCAAGCTTTGTGTCCGGGATCGGACGGTCTATGTGGTCACGGTTCATTTTCCCGTTTGGACCTTACAGTAAATCGTATTGATCAAGCCTAGACTATTCGAGCACAAAGTTTCTTTCCTTGCCAAAATCATTATCCGAGGGTGATACACCCCCATTGTTCGAGGCCGATCATAGAGAGCCTTGGATACTTTTGATGTGATCCTTGACATTGGTTCACAACCGGTCTTCAATTCTAAGTTAGCACGACCCGCTATTGCCTCATTAAAAACCTTGCCGGAAAATCCATTTGGGACAAAACTGGTTCGAGGAAAAAGAGTGCAACTCGTGCTTTCAAGTCAAAAACATTGTATCGTTCTTTGACGATATCCTACAAGTGTTAGTCCAAAATGTAAATAAATAAAAGAAGTAAACGGGTTCATACCTTATCAGTAATATTATTTCAAGTGAGTTATGTTCCAGTTGTTCGGTAGTCGCTCAGCATTCATTGCTCCGAGTTTGTACGAACCTTTTTTTGGTGATCTCGATAATTTGGTACGGACCTTCCCAGTTCATCCCCAACTTCCCTTCATTTGGGTTATGTATGTTTAATATGACCTTCTTTAACACTAAGTCCCCGACATTGAAGTGTCGAAGGTTGGCTCTTCGATGGTAATACCACTTGATCCGTTGTTTTTGGGCGGCTAGTTGGACGAGGGCGGCTTCGCGCTTTTCATCTAACAGTTCTAGGCTCATATTCATGGTCTCGTTGTTTGATTCTTCGGTTACATATAGGAACCTGAGACTCGGTTCTCCAGCTTCGACCGCTATTAGAGCTTCGGCGCTGTAAACCAACGAGAACGGGGTGGCCCCGGTACTAGACTTTGAGGTCGTACGGTATGCCCATAAGACTTCGGGCAAGATATCTTTCCATTTTTCTTTGGCGTCGGTCAATCTCTTTCTGAAATTTTGGAGTATGGTTTTGTTCTTGGACTCTGCTTGCCCGTTCCCACTAGAGTGATAGGGTGTTGACAAGATTCTTTGATCTTATGATCTTCGAGAAACTTGCTTACTTTGCTGCCGATGAACTACTTCCCATTGTCACACACGATCTCGGATGGCATTCTGAACCGACATATTATGTGGTCCCAGATGAAATCAATAACTTCCTTCTCCTTGACTTTCTCAAACTCTTAGGTTTCCACTTATTTAGAAAAATAGTCAGTCATAAATAATATAAATTGAGCCTTACCGGGTGCCCATGGAAGGGGCCCGACGATGTCCATCCCCCATTTCATGATCGGCCAGGGTGACAAGAATGAATGTAGCAGCTCCCCGGGCTGATGAATCATCGGAGCATGCCTTTGACATCCGTCACATTTTCGTAGGAACTCCTTCGCATCTTTTTCATGTCGATCTAATAGTAGCCGGCTCTGATTATTTTTTGAATTAATGATTCAGCCCCCCAATGATTTCTGCAGGTGCCTTTGTGGATTTCCCTCAGAACATATTCGGTGTCTCCTGGTCCTAGACATATTGCAAGTGGGCCATCGAACGTTCTCTGGAACAGTGTACCATCTTCGGACAGGCTGAATTGGGCTGCGCTCGTACGCAGAGTCCTTGATTCCTTAGGGTCCAAGGGCAGTATTTTAGTCTTCAAATATTCTATATATTTGTTTCTCCATTCTCAAGTTAGGCTTGTTGAGTTTATCTCGGTGTGACCTTCTTCCACTACCAGTCTCATGAGTTGTACGACTTCCCCCGAGTTGAACTCGTCATCATCGACCAATGATCCCAAGTTAGCAAGGGCATCAGCTTCGTTGTTTTGATTCCGAGGCACATGTTGTAGAGTCCACTCCTTGAGACGATGTAATGTTACCTGCAGTTTATCCATGTATCTTTGTATTTTTTCCTCTCTAACTTCGAACGTCCCATTAACTTGGTTCACCACAAGGAGGGATTCGCACTTAGCTTCGATCACCTCTACCCCCAAGCCTTTGGCCAGTTCGAGACCTGCAATCATAGCCTCATACTCGGCCTCATTATTAGTTAGTTTTACAGTCCTAATAGATTGTCTAACTACATTACCTGCAGTTGGCTTCAGTACAATTCCATGTCCGGACCCCTTTGCGTTCGAGGCGGCGTTCATAAAGAGGGTTCAGATTCCCGAAGAAATCCCCGAGTTTAACAACAACTCTCTTTCGACCTCGTGTATTAGGCCGGCGTAAAGTCGGCTACAAAGTCTACCAAAATTTGAGATTTAATGGCGGTCCGAGGCCAATATTCAATATCGTACCCGCTGATCTCTACGGCCCATTTGGCCAACCGTCACGAGAGCTCGGGTTTATGCATTACATTCCTTAATGGATAAGTGGTTACGACACATATGGGGTGACATTGGAAGTACGGTTTCAGCTTTCTAGAGGCGCTTAGCAGAGCGAGCGCCAGTTTTTCTAGGTGAGGGTATCTAGTTTCGGCCTCACCTAAAGTCCTGTTAACGTAGTAAATTGGAAATTACGTTCCTTTCTCTTCTCGGACTAGGATTCCACTTACTGCTATCTCCGATACTGCCAAGTACATGTATAGTTGTTTGTCTATCTTCAGTGTGTGAAGCAGCGGTGAGCTCGATAGATGTTTCTTGAGCTCCTCCAAGGGTCGTTGGCAATCCGAGGTCCATGAGAAGTTACTCTTTTTCTTCAACTGTGAGAAGAACCAATGGCTCTTGTCAGAGGACCTCAAAATAAATCGTCCCAAGGCGGCTATGCGTCCGGTTAACCTTTGTACGACCTTCACGTTGTCCACAATGGTGATATCTTCAATGGCCTTGATCTTATCGGGGTTGATCTCGATTCCCTGATTGGATACTATGAATCCGAGGAATTTACCTGATCCGACTCCGAATACACATTTTTTCGGATTCAGCTTCATATTGTATTTCTTCAATATTCCAAAGGTTTTATGCAAATTTTTCAAATGGTCCTCTGCTCGCAGGGACTTAAACAACATATCGTCAATGTAAACCTCCATTGATTTTCCTACTTGTTCTTCGAACATCCGATTTACTAGGCGTTGGTAAGTGGTGCCGGCGGTTTTTAGTCCGAACGGTATCACGTTAGCAGTAGGTGATGTACTTGGTGATGAAGGAAGTTTTTTCCTGATCACCCGGGTCCATCCAAATTTGGTTGTACTTGGAATAAGCGTCGAGAAAACTGAGGATCTTGTGGCTGGCTGTTGCATCGATCATGCGATCGCTGTTAGGCAAAGGGAAAGAGTCCTTGGGACACGCTTTATTTAAGTCTTTATGGTCCACACACATTCTTAATTTGTTTCCTTTTTTGGGGACTACTACTACGTTTGCTAACCAGTCTGAGTATTTAACCTCCCGGATGGACCCTATTTTAAGGAGTTTAGATACCTCATCCTTGATGAAAGCATGTTTGACCTCGGACTAGGGTCTCCTCTTCTGCTTGACTGGGTGGAACTTCAGGTCCAGGCTTAGCCTGTGAGTGGTTATTTCCGGCGGGATCCCTGTCATATCAAGGTGGGACCAAACGAAACAATCTTCTTTAGCTATAAGAAATTGAATTAGTTTTTTCCTGAGCTCGGGATTCAACCCCGTGCGCAGGTATACCTTTCGATCGGGCAAGTGTTCGATTAGTACGACTTGTTCCAGTTCCTTGACCATTGATTTGGTAGCATCAGAATCGTCGGGAGCTATAAAATACCTGGGAACCCCGTAGTCGTCGTCATCACCTATCTCCTGCTTCTCCGATTGGGACAGAGTTGGTGTCAGTAGTTGCTATTTGGTTTCTCCATTGGTGACCGAACCTAGCTCTTTCTGTATCGAAAGTGTGGATATCATCACCACCTCGTCGACCGCGAACATCTCTTTTACGGCCGATTGTTCTGCATAAAGTGTTTTTATTCCTCCCGGGCGTTGGAACTTCAATACCTGGTGCAGAGTCTAGGGTACCGCCCTCATGTTGTGAATCCACAGTCTTCTAAACAAAGCATTGTACCTCATGTCCCCTTCGATCACATAGAACTTTGTTTCCTGAACGGTCCCGGTGGTGGTGTTCACTGGTAATGTTATCTCCCATTTAGTGGTCTCACATTCCATGTTAAACCCATTTAGGACTCGAACCGCAGGCACGATTTGATCTTGTAGGCCCAGCTGTTCCACGACCCTCGATCTAGTGATATTAGCTGAGCTACCCGGATCAATTAACACACGCTTAACTCGAGATTTATTTATAAGTACTAATATTACCAGTGCATCATTGTGGGGTTGCACGATCCCCTCAGCGTCTTCGTCGTTGAAGGATAAGGTTTCCTCCGGCACGTAATCCCGAGTTCATTTTTCCCTTGTGATGGATACTTTGGTGCACTTCAGCATCGGCCCCTAGGGAATGTTGACCCCATCGATGATCATGTTAATGATGTGCTGAGGTTCCTCCTGCTCGATCTGTTTACTAGAATCTCTATTCTTGAAGTGGTTCTTGGCTAGATCAGTCAAGAACTCTCGGAGGTGTCTGTTGTTGAATAGCCGGGCTACTTCCTCTCTTAATTATCGGCAATCTTCTATTTTGTGGCCGTGAGTGCCATGATATTTGCACATTAGGTTAGGATCCCTTTGGGCTAGATCAGACTGTAGAGGTCGAGGCCATTTGGTGTCTTTGATACGTCCAATGGTGGATATGATGGCGGCGGCGTCGATGTTAAAGTAGTACTCCAATAGCCTTGGCGCTTCCTTAAGCCCGATGGGCCTGTCAAAATTATTTTTGCTCATGAATCCCCGATTGCTTTGACCCTAATCACTCTTTCTTTCACTTTTCATGGGCTTTCTTCCAAATCCGCCACCTCTACGGTCTCTATTGTATGGCTGATATCGATCCCTATTCGACCTCGATTCACGATCAACGTCTCTCCTGACTCTGTCGACGGCTCTGACGGGATAAACGGACCCGGAAGGGGCCCCGAGTTGATAGTCTTCGACCCTGATTTTTGATTGATACTGATTATGCACGTTGGCCCAAGTGACAACCGGGTACTCCACCAGATTTTGTTTCAACTGCTGTGAAGCCAACGAGCTTCGAGCATTGAGTCCCTGGGTGAAGGTTTGAACGGTCCAATCGTCTGCTACCGGAGGCAAGTCCATCCATTTTATTTGAAACTGGGACACGAATTCCTGGTCTTGACCTTGATAGCCTCAGCTTGTGATTTTAGAAGGAATCTGCAAGCATAGCAAACAAGTCAATAGAATTAGGAGGTAGGTTGTGATACCATATCATAGCTCCCTTGGACAGAGTTTTCCCGAACTTTTTCAGCAGGACATACTTGATCTTATCATCCTTCGTTCCCTTTGATGGCGTATGTGTAGGAAGTCACATGCTCATTTGGGTTGGTCGTTCCGTTACACTTAGGAATCTCAGGCATGCAGAACTTCTTTGAGATCGGCTCGGGGCTATGCTCGGCGGAAAAGGTTTTTGAGCAAACTTCTTGGAATCCAGGCCCTTCAATATCGGAGGTGCTCCTGGGATTTGGTCGACCCAGGAATTGTAGGTTTTCACCTTTTTATCATTGGCTTTAATTTTCTTCTCCCCCGATTCTATCCGTTTTGTCAATTCCTCAAGCATTTATAATCTCGAGGTTGGTCCCCACTTCATTTTCTTTCGGCCTCTCCGTGATTGGTTCGTTTCTGCGGGTAACTTCCCGGAATGGCTCGGGCTCAACCCTGCTCGGCGCTCGGCTTTGGTTATGCAATTGGGCTAGCATTGCCTGTTGAGCTTGTAATATTTCAAAGATCACCCGCAAATTGATTGCACCATTTTCAGCGCTGTGTGTATTCTATGCAATCGATTGGACTTCCCTGCGCACGTTGTTCTCAGAATCAGTAGGCAAATTTGTATTGATGGCCACATGCGAACTAGCATCAATAGGGTCTGCGACCAGAACTCCGAGATCGACTGGGGGCACCTCGTTACCGGGTGCTACATTGTTGTTCTTGCCATGGTGGCTGCACTCGGCATCTACGTTTAGAGGGGCAGACTAGGGGTTTGACATTTTGACTTTGACATGGAACCAAAGATACTTCAAAGAACAAGTGTAAAATAGGGTGTATTGCGGGAATTTGTATTAAATTGCCTCCATTATCCTTAGCCCCACGGTGGGCGCCAAACTGTTTACCCTCAGAATCATATAACAATTAAATTTGTAAGTGGTTTTAAGGATACGCGGATTAACTTGATACAAAGTGATAGATTAAGTTACTATTAAAAAACAAAGATAAAATAAATTCAAACCACACGAGTTGGATAGTTTCAGCCTTAGTGAAGTAGCCACTCTCGAGCCGGGCTCACCGCGATCGGTACAGATGAAAAAGAGCAAGAGCTAAAGACAAAGAAAATAATAATATGTTGCTTTTGAGTGCGTGTTACAATGTCCTTCATGAATTATCAGACCCCCTTTATATAGTAGGGGAGTCCTGCTTTAGGTACAACTCTATAAAAGGTAAAAAATCTTCTGAATCACTGATTGCCGGTTCCTTATCGATACGTGCCGAGATCCCTGCCATGATATTCGGCCGGTCACAGATATTTCGGCTTTCTGTTGGCTATGCGGGATTGTCTGACAATGTTTTTCGAAGTCGTTCGAGGCTAGGATCGATTCCCGGACCATGGCCTCGATATTCTTGAGGGCGGGCGTCATGTCCTCGAGTTCTGGTCCGATGGGAATTTGGCTCGATTTTAATCCCTTGCCACTATGTATCGAGCCTGACTTATTTTGCCGGAGGCCGAGATATACCATGAGCATGATTTCACCCGTATATACTTTTCTTTCTCTGAAGCTATGGATACTCACTTACAGAGTGAGAATCGAGCACTGATACCACTAATATGATCTGAGCTAAAATTAAAAAATGGAGCTAAAAATTAGATTAAGAACAAACTAAAACTAATAGGACCTAACAATATTCATTCCTTCTAGATTTGAGCCTTCGCATAAATACTAGTGTAAGCCCTTAGCCCCCAAAAAATGTGGTTACGCTACTCTACTCTTAACAAAATGGGAAAGGAAAGACAAAAATGGTCAAATCTATAAATAAAAGAACCTGTATTGAAAAGTGTAAGGACCTAATAGTATCCATTAAAACTTATAATTGCCTTCTTTACCAGCGATTTAGTGCACTCTTTGAGTTTGAGCCTCTCATACAAATTCTGGAAGCGTTAAATTTTCACCAATTCAATCGTTAACTCCTCGAAACATGAAGCATGAATCAAATTCAATTTACATTTAGAGAGAGTTGAAAAAGAAAAAGTGGAAATATAGAGAATTTTTTATACTTTTCATTTTCATTTTTAGTTTGTTAATGGAGGCTTGAGATGGTTTTAACTGAATAGGTGAAGATTCATGTATTCCCAACTTGTTTAGGACTAGTGCGTAATCTTGTTGTATTATTCTACACTACAAAAAGACAAAATATGAGATCATATATTGCTCAAGAAAACTCTTATTATAAAATTTTCTCTTATTCAATAATTGTGTCAAGTAAAATACTGACAAACAAAGTGTATGAATGAGATCATTTTATTGTAATAGAGGACCAAAAAATTGAGAGATTAATTAATTAGCTAAAACAAAATAGTCCCAGGGACAAAACAATGGGAAGAAGAAAAGGAAATAGAATAAACATAATGAAGTAATTGTAAATTTTTTGAAGGTTATATATAAAACTTTAAAAAATTTACACCTTCATCATGCCAGCCTCATAGGGAATATCAGCCTTAGGAAGAAAGCTAGTATCTGTGGGGTTAATAAATACACCAGCAGTAAATGAATTTGCAACATCTCCTGAAATTCCCTTCTGGTAACCTCTCCAATGACTAATTCTTTTGTCAAGGCTAGCTCCTGGACCTCTATTCTGATACTCAGCGTACCAACAAGTGTGTATTCCAAATTCAGTTGTGTTCCATGGAGCCCACCCTGCTGGATCAATGAATCCGTCGATAAACGATTGCATGATTATTGTTCGTGAATATTCCTTCCATGGACGTCCAAGAAACGCCTTAATTGGTGGTTTTGTTGCTAGGAATTCTGCTTCTGCTGTGATCTCGCAATTTTGTATAACGAGTGCACCTTTCGAAGCAGGTGTGGTCCTTCCCTGAGCAGTTACCATGCAATTCTGACCATCACCTGGCTTCCTTACTATTAATTTGCAGTTTTGGAATACGGCAGCTGCATCACCAAACACGAAATCTATGGTTCCTGTAATGATACAATCGCGATAAAACTGTCTACCGGAGTGTGCGTATAGTGTGTCTTGGTAACCATCGATTTTGCAGTTGTAGATAACTGCCTTGTCAGCATTCACTCGTAGTGCAACTGCTTGTTCTTTCGCTGCTCCTGCCGTGTTCTCGAATCCTATATCCCTAGCCACGAAACCTTCTCCGCTCACACCTGCGCGCAACAATTTGTAATAATAGTAAGTTACTAGTTAGAAGGGAGTGTTGGCGTATGTAGCTAATAAAGTTGCTGCCATGTGATCAAACGGTCAGTGATTCAAGCCGTGAAAACAACCTCTTGCAAAAATGATAGACTCTTGTGGTCCGGTTTTTCTCTGGACCCCGCACATAACAGGAGCTTTTTATTAAGTTACTATTTAATTTGACTGAGCGCGAATTTTAAGAAAAAGAGAGAGAAAGACTTACCAACAGTGCAAGTATGCCAAGTTGAACCAATGCCAGGTTCCTTTACGGCCTTATTACCAGTAATTTTGGTCTTGGTTGAGCCTTCACCAATAAACACAACATTTGTCATGCTTTTTTCGACTACAACGTATTCTTTGTATATACCAGCCTTAATTAGGATAACAAATGGCTCTGTATTCTTCTTTGGCACAGCTTTAAGAGCATCAGTAATGGTCTTATATTGTCCACTACCATCCTGAGCAACCACGGCGTTAGGCTTTGCGTTAGAAATTTGAAGAAGCTTACGGTTACTAGCCTCAACGAACGAAGATTCATCAGTAGCTAACAATTTTCGGCTTAGGCCTGTGGTCTGTGTGATCATTTCACCGAAGCTATTGACCATGGCAAGACCATTGATACTTAGCTGCCGAGTTGTGTTCAATAGCTTCGCCATTTTCTCACCTGTATCACCATCTGTTTTTTCAAACGCGTCCAAGCAAGTTTCCTCGTAAGCAACCACTGCGCTAAGCCATGTCTTAAGGTCATCGACGATGTCCTTAATTTTGGTTAGATCAAAGCCTTCCAATTTCGATACAGAAGTCCTTAGATCTTCAATGGCAAGATCAAAGAGCTCTTCACAAGCGTGAAGCGCATCTTTGGTTTTAGGATCACCAGCAGCTTTCATGATCAAATCAGTGTTCATGATTGCATTTTTAATGTCAGTCACAGCAGCTTCAAATGCCACTTTAATAAAATCCTTTGGATCAGTAACATTTTTGGCTGAGGAAAGAGTTTTTTCACAAGTTTGTTTGTAAGGGGTAGGTTGGCACATGGCTTCTACTGATTTTGTAGAAGTTGTGACTTGGCCAGTAGATGAAGTTTCATCTTTTTGTGTGAGTGTAACACATGCTGCTACCACACAAGCCACCACAAGAATTGAGGCTATTCCACCAATGACCACTTTCTTATTAGCCATTTTAAAAAAAAATTCTTTTTATTTTCTTTTTTTTTTTTTGGGGATTTTTGGGGGAAGGATCAAAAGGGAGTTTCCCTATGGAACAACCCCTTTGGTTCTCCTTACTGAAGAGAGAACTCTCAGGGGTTAATTGAGAAGGCTGTGTTTATTGATTTCTGTCTTATTTATAAAAGGGAGAAGCAATATATTTGTGTGCATTACCTTAAATTTTGTTGGAATCTGATGATCCGAAATGAACTCTGAATCCTCTCTATTTTAATGGTATATTTTTACTTTGTCAATACCATTAATTAGGTCCATAAAACCATTCATCCAACCAGTTTGCATGACTTGTTCTCTTCCTTAAATTGGTCGAAAAAATATGAGATCTCATTTCTTCCTTAAAAAGTCATTCGCCTCAAATTTAATAATGCACTTTTAGCAACAAAAAAAATCTTCACTTTAATAGTTTCCCCAATATGGATTCATTGGGCAGTCCGATGCACGAAACATCTTGCGTTTACGAAAGGTTCAGAGATGGATCACATCTCAATGCATGTGATGTAGAGAAGCTACTCTGATGCAAGTATCTATGACTGATTCAACGGCTTGAATCCTTGAACTATAAATCACACGGAGACAATTTTACTGTTGCTCCAAGGCTCCCTTTCCCAATATGGACTCATTGATTAGTACAATATTGTCAAAATTTCAAACCACGGATTCTCAAAAATATTGAAAACTATGAGTAATATAATCATAGGATAATTTTTTAAGTGAATAAGGATCAAGTGATTCTAGAGATCGACTCATTGATATTTATTTATTTTTCAATAAAGAATCACCAAAAACAATGATGAACCTAGTTAAGCCAAATAAAGGGAGGAAATAACAATGAAATTTGGCAGTATCAGTCAATTGAACTCTTAACAGTCAATGTTATACGTACTTAAAAGCTTCCGATTCGGCAAGGTATACCATAGTTCTTTTCGATTTGCTTCTCGGGGATGGCATATATATAATTACAATCAAGAGCCTTTTATTTTTATGTATATATTGTCAAGCGTAAAACTCTAATTCTTTTTCTCTTCCGTAAAGAAAATCATTTTTCTCAGTGAACTTGGACTCCAAATATAGTTAATTTTGGTCATTAAATGCTTATCAGCCCTTTGCTAATTTGATCTACGACATTGTTTACAAAAGCTCACGGTCAAAATTATATGACGAGAATAAACATTTAATGAATTAACGTATATCAAAATTTTGTCAAGTTTAGATGCTATAGTTAAGTATGATAATCAACAAAGAACTAATTAGGGAGGAAAGTTAAACAATGAATTAGTCAATGTTAGCTCCAAAATGTAAATCAGTGTAACAAAGAACAAAGATGAACATGTCCATACTCACATACATACAATAATTTAATGGATAAGAGATCATAATTTTAACTGCAGTATAATTATCAGCTCGAAATTTTTGGGAGGTTCTTCTTCCTCTATTAGCTCCAAAAGGAGAACTACTTTATGTTGTTGCTATCTTAATATTCAATGCATATTTTTAGCTTATCTAGGCTTCTGAATTACCAAATTAGATATTTGATAAAAGAAGTGTTCCTTAAATTTACAAGTGATTCTGTTATGTAAATCCGGACAATGTGAGAAATACGTAGGTGTTTCCTCCAGATTCTTATATAAAAATATTTTGAATCAATATTGAATGAAGTAGTAACGTGCATGCTTGCCCTTAGAATGAGTAACAATTAAATTTGTACGCGATTTAAAAGATATGTGATTTAATTTAACACGAATGATCAAAGAACAGCAAATAATCGAATTAAAGGAAAACAAAACGATCAAACCAAGTGTAACGAAATAATTAAGCCCATCGTCAGATTTGAATGCTAAAGACCGATTCCGATCGAGCCCTCAGAATGGAGCTCGTTTGTAACTGAATGGATGAACATCTTGAAGAATACTTGGACAATTGCTAAAACACAAAAGTAAATTTTATTGCTTTGATAAGCGTGCCAATCGTGACCAAAAATATAAAAAGGTTCCCCTCTTTATATAGTAGAGGAGTTTCAACCCTAATACAAGTCTAAATAAGGTAAAAATCTTTTCTTCCCTTTTCGACCAAGAAAACACGATCCGCAAATGTCACGACCCAAAATACAACTAGTCGTGATGGCACCTAACCCAACCTGCTAGGTAAGCCAATTTAACAATAATCCAATTCAAATGAGGTTTACTATGAGAAGTAATGATAATACAGCTGATCTTTTATACAAAAATCCCAAGAATTGGTAGTACAAATCATGAGCTTCTAAGATTTAGAGTTTACAAAGCTGATATGAAATAAATACATAATCTGTTTGAAATATACATGAACAGATCAAAAATTCTAAAGCTACCAAGAACAAGAGGCAACTATGACTGGAACACAGGTACATCTTCAATTCCAGCTCCTGCTATACACAACAACATCAGCATCCAAATCTGCACGCAACATGCAAAAGTGTAATATGAGTACAACCGACCCCATGTACTCAATAAGTAACAAACCTAACTTTAGGTTGAAAGTAGTGCCAAGCTTGAACAACGGTCAAAGTCCAATACCAATAGCCAACATCAACTCATAACGATATAATAAAAGTAGTACAAGAAACAACTCAAAGATATAATGCTCAACTCGTTCACAGTTACGAAAAAATAGGCATGATTTTTAAGTATTAACAGTAAAACCCAAATCTTTCACCGAAATTATCAAAATATGAGTAAGTCAGAAATCTATTATTTTTCCCAAAAAACTTTCAACAACAAATAAGATGTTTCAATCTCAGATATCATGAGGAAGTACGCCTCGATGCCTACATGTCAATGTGCATGTGAAGTCATAAATGTCACAAAATCATGTAACATGAGGAAATGCATCTCTATGCCTGTATGTCAAGTATAAATGTCAAATGCGGATGCATCATAGTGATGAACTCATGCACCCATGCTCTTAGAGTACTCAATCTCACTGTCTCACACTCCCACTCATTACGCTCAATCACTCAGCACACTTAGTCTCTTAGCACTGTACGGTGCCTATTGCGGCGTGTAGCCCGATCCCATCAATAATAATAATGCCTATAAGACCTGTTGCAGCGTGCAGCCAGATCCACATATAGCCATAAGACCTGTTGCAGCATGTAACTCGATCCACATATAGCCATAAGGCCTGTTGCAGCGTGCAACCCGATCCACATATAGCCATAAGCCCTGTTGTGCCGTGTAACCCGATCCACATATAGCCATAAGCCCTGTTGTGGCGTGCAAACAGATCCACATATCTCTCTCACAGCATGGCTCTTGGGCCCCAGCTCAGTTATCAATCTCTCCAGTCTCTCGGGCTCGCAAATCTCACGCCAATCAGCCCAAACAATGATAACATGTTATGACAACAAATGATAATTGAGACTGAGATATGATATGCAAATGAATGACTATGACTGAGTATGTAACTACAACTTAAGCAAATAACTCAACAGCAGACATGACCTCAGTGGGTCCCAATAGAATAAGCATATAGCCTAAATATAGTTTCTAACATGGATTACAACTCAATTACTCTAGCACGTAGAAATTTATTGGATAAAAACAAGATTAGATAACTACGCAGTATCACATAATCAACCGAGTCATAATTTACTCGGTGGCCCACACGCCCGTCACCTAGCATATGTATCACCTCAACACCAAACACATAACACGTATGTTCAGGGATTCATACCCTCAGCACCAAGTTTAGAAGTGTTAGTTACCTTGAACAAGCTGAATCCAATACCGAGCAAGCCAAACGATACTCCAAATATAATATCCCATGCGTACCGACCTCCGAACGGCTCAAAACTAGCCAAAAGCAACTCAAGAACATCAAATAATGCCAAAGAAAACAAAACCAATCGATAAAGGTGTAATCTTTAATCAAAAGCCCAAAGTCAACCAAAAAGTCAAACCCAAGCCCCCACCTCTGAACCAGACAAAACTCATAAAATCCGACAACCCATTCAATTACAAATCCAACCATACTAGTTTCACTCACATTCGACTCCAAATCGATACTCAAAACTCGAGAATTTACTCTATGAAATCTTAGACAAAACCCCGCAATTTCTCTTTAAAATTCATAATCCCAATGACAAAATCGAAGATAGATTCATGAAATATAATCAAAACCGAGTAGAGAACACTTAACCCAATTCATGTGGTGAAAATTGCCTCAAAATCGCTTCAATCCGAGCTCCAAATCTCAAAATATGATAAAAGAACCAAAACCTCAAAATATAAGTTCTGTCGAGGCTTGTTCGTACCTGCGAAATATAAGCCGCTTCTGCGGCGTTGCTTTTGCGACCACAATTACGCTTCTGCGGAGAATCACTAGAGACCCGTCTTTCGCACCTTTGGAACAAGCTCCGCTTTTGCGCAAACGCAGATGCGACCGCAATCACGCTTCTAAAGTTGCTCCTCGCTTCTGCGCTCAACTCACTGCATCTGCGATTCTACAGAGGCGCCCAAAATGTCGCTTCTGCGCAATCAGCCCACACCAGCCTACTTCGCTTCTGCAAAGAAGATCCCGCATCTGCGAAGTCACTTCTGTGACTAATATTCCGTAGATGCGGCTACAACAGCACCAGAAATTCCTTCAGCGATGCAACAAGAGATAAAATGATCCGAACCACGTCCGTAACTTAGCCGAGCCCCTCGGGACCCCGTCCAAATATACTAACAAGTCCCATGACATAACACGGACCTACTTGAGGTCTCAAATCACAGATAACATCAAAATCACGAATCGCACCTCAAATCGAACTTAATAAACTTTTGAACTTTCAACTTCCAAAACTCGTGCCGAAACATATCAAATCAATCCGGGATGAACTCAAAATTTGCGCACAAGTCCCAAATGACATAAGAAACTATTTAAATTCCCGAAACCACAATCTGAACCCGATTTCGTCAAAGTCAAATCTCGATCAAACTTATGAACTTTTCAAACCTACAAAATTTTCAACTTTCACCAATTAGTGCCGAAACCTTCTAGAAATATCCAAATGCATATCCGGACATATGCCCAAGTCATAAATCACTATCTGGACCTAGCGGAACCATCAAAACTCCGATCCGGGTCACAAAAGTCAAACTCAGTCAACTCTTCCAACTTAAAGCTTCAAACATGAAATTCATTCTTCCAAATCAAATTTCGAATCACCTGAAAACCAAATTCGAGGATTCACACAAGTCATAATACATCATATGAAACTACTCAATACTTCAAATAGCTTAACGGAAATGAAATGCTCAAAACGATCGGTTGGGTCGTTACATTAGTTAATATCGGGATAAGCAAGATGTAATCGGTCATAAGCAAGATGTACTAAGCCTTACCGGTGCCCATGGAAAAGGACCTACGATGTTCATTCCCCACTTCATAAACGGCCAAGGGAAAAGGACCGGGTGAAGCAGCTCCCCAGATTGGTAGATCATTGGGGCAAGCCTTTAACATTCGTTATATTTTTTAACAAAATCCTTCGCATCCTTTTCCATTTCATTCCAATAATATCCGGCCTAGATCAATTTCCGAACCAACGATTCTTCTCCTGAATGTTTTTCGCAAGTACCCCCGTGGATTTCCCTCATCACGTAATTGGTCTCCCCGAGCCCCAAGCACCTTGCTAACGGTCTGAAAAATGATCTTCGGTACAGTTTTCCTTCAACTAAGCTAAGCCTGGCAGCCTTAGTTCGAAGGGCCCTTGATTATTTAGGATCCGATGGCAACACATCAGCCTTAGTTTCTCCAATCCCAAGTCAAACTTGTCGAGTTTACCTCGGCGTGACCTTCCTCAGAGCTCATTAATAGTACCACCATTACAGAATTGAATTCATCGGAGTCGACTAATGATCCTAAATTAGCCAACACATCAGCCTCGCTATTCTGATCCCGGGGCACATGTTATAACGTCCATTCTTTGAATTGATGTAATACCACTTGTAATTTATCCAAGTATCTCTGCATCTGGTCTTTTTTGACTTCGAACGTCCCGTTAACTTGATTAATAATGAGGAGGGAATCACACTTGGCTTCAATCATCTTAGCCCCTAGGCTTTTAGCCAGCTCTAGACCTGCAATATTAACCTCATACTCAGCTTCATTGTTAGTCAACTTCATAGTTCTAATTAACTGCCTTATTATGCTACCCGTGGGGGGGTTTCAGTACGATCCCCAACCCGGACCCTTTCGTGTTAGAAGTACCGTTCGTGAATAGGTTCCAGATCCCCGAGCTAGGCCCCAAGGCGAGCAATAAATCTTTATCGACCTCAGGGACCAAAGCCGGTGTAAAATTGGCCACGAAGTCTGCCAATATTTGAGACTTTATAGCAGTTTGGGGCTTATATTCAATATCATACCCACTAATCTCTATGGCTCATTTTACTAGCCTGCCTGGGAGTTCGGGTTTATACATAAGATTCTTTAGAAGGTACGAGGTCACGACACATATAGGGTGACATTGAAAATATGGTTTTAGTTTGTTAGATGAGCTTGGTAAGGAAAGCGCTAACTTTTCTGGGTATGGATACCTTATTTCGACATCACCTAAGGTTCTACTAATATAACAGATAGAAAACCGCATACCAGGACACCACTTACCGCCACCTCGAATACTGTCAAGTAAAGGTACAACTGCTCATTCGTCTTTGGGTTATGCAGCAAAGGAGGGTTCAATAAGTATTGCTTAAGCTCTTCCAAAGTTTTTGGTCACTCTGGGGCCCATGAGAAGTCGCTCTTTTTCTTTAGTAACGAGAAAAATCAGTAGCTTTTATCCAATGACCTAAAAATAAATCGGTCTAATGCGGCTACTCGCCCAGTCAGCCTCTGCACTACCTTGACGTTGTCAATGGCTTTTATTTTATCCAGGTTGATTTTTATTCCCCGGTTAGATACCATAAAATCGAGGAACTTGCACGAGTCGACTCCGAAGGCACACTTCTCTGGTTCAGCTTCATGTTGTATTCTCTTAGTATGTCAAAGTTTTCCTGCAAATGTTTCAAATGGTCCTCTGCTCGCAGGGACTTACCTAACATATTGTCAATATAAACCTCCATTGATTTCCCTATTTGTTCCTCGAACATTCGATTAACTAAGAGTTGATATGTGGCGCCAACATTTGTTAGCCTAAATGGCAACATGTTATAACAAAAGTATCGTACTTAGTAATGAAAGAAGTTTTCTCTTGGTCTCCCAGGTCCATCCGTATTTTTTTGTACCTGGAATAGGCGTCGAGTAAGCTCAGCGTCTCGTGCCCGGCCGTTGCATCGATCATTCGATCGATTTTAGGCAAAGGAAATGAGTCCTTCGGGTATGCCTTATTCAAGTCCTTATAATCTACACACCTCCTTATCTTGTTTCCTTTTTTAGGTGCGACGAGTGCGTTATCTAGCCACTCCGGGCATTTGACCTCCCGAATGGAACCTATTTTTAAGAGTTTAGATACCTCGTCTTTGATGAATGCGTGCTTGATTTTGGATTGTGGCCTCCTCTTCTGTTTGATCCGGTGGAATTTTGGATCCAAGCTCAATTTGTGAGTTGTTATCTACGGTGAGATTCCTGTCATGTCTAAGTGGGACCAGGAAAAACAATCGGCATTAACTGTAAGGAAATCAATGTGATTTTTCCTGAGCATGTGGGTTAGCCTCGTGCCTAGGTATACCTTTCTATCCGGTAGATGCTCAAACAGTATGATTTTCTCCAGTTCCTCGATCATTGACTTGGTGGTACCGACGTTATCGGTTGCTATAAAACATCTCAGGACCCTAAAATTATCTTCTTCATGTGAGACCCTCCTCCGGTTTCCTAGGCTCGGTAGAGTCCGAGATCTGTGATTGATATTTGATGCCTTTTTCTTCGATCGGTCCCCCATTTTTTGATGTCGTGACGGGTGCTGGGGTCACCTCTTTGACGACGAACATTTTCTTTGTGGCCGGTTATTCCCCGTATACTGTTTTGATCCTACTCGGAGTTGTAAATTTCAATGCTTGGTGCAAGGTTAATAGTGTCACCCTCATGCTATTAACCCACAGTCTCCCAAATAGGGCATTATATCTCATATCTCTCTCGATCACATAGAATTTTGTTTGCTGAGTGGTTCCGGTTATGTTGACCGGTAGGGTAATTTCACCTCTCGTTGTCTCGCGTGCCATATTGAACCCGTTCAATACTCGAACTGCTAGTACAGTCTGATCCAACAGCCCCAGTTGCTCTACGACTCTCCATCGGATGATGTTGGCCGAGCTACCCGGATCAATTAACACACGCTTAACTTGGGATTTATTAATGAGTATAGATATTGCCATTGTATCGTTGTGGGGCTTAATGAGCGTCCTCGTCACTGAATGAGAAGGATCCCTCCGGGACATAGTCTCGAGTTCATTTTTCTCTTGTAATAGAGACTTTGGTTTGTTTATCATTGGCCCTTGCGGAATGTCTACTCCTCAGATAATCATGTTAATCACATGTTGAGGTTCTTCCTACTCGATTTGCTTGTTAGCAGCCCTATTGTTTGAAATAGTTTTTGGCTCGCTCTCTCAGGAATTCCTGAAGATGCCCATTGTTCAACAAACGAGCCACTTCTTCCCTTAACTGCCGACAATCCTCGGTTCTATGCCCGTGGCTACCGTGATATTTGTATATCAAATTATGATCCCTTTTATGACGGATCAGACTGGAGTGGCCTCGGCCACTTGGTTTCCTTGATGCGACCGATGGTTGATACTATACCACTGCATCCATGTTGAAGTTATATTCTAATAGCCTCGAGCCGTCTATGACTCTGAGGGGTCTGTCGAAATCGTTTCTATTCATCAAACCTCGATTGTTTGGTCCCTAGTCACTTTATCTATCGTTCCTGGTTAGATAGTGATTGGGCCCGTTTCCCCTTCTATCTAAGTTATATGGTTGGTATCGATCTCGGGGTGGCCTCGACTCATGATCCGCTATTCTTTTAGACCTGTCATTTTCTCTATTGGGATAAACCGACCCCGAGGGAGCCCCTAATTGGTCGTCCTCAACTCTGATCTTTGACTGGTATCTGTTATAGACATTGGCCCAGGTAACTGCTGGGTATTCTAACTAAGTTTTGCTTCAATTGTTGAGACGCAACCGAACTTCGAGGGTTAAGTCCTTGAGTAAATGATTGAACGGCCTTCAACCGGGGGCAAGTCCACCTATTCCATCTGGAATCTCAATACGAATTCCCTAAGCATCTTGTTGTCCCTTTACTTGACTTTGAACAGGTCCGATTTCCTCGTTTAGACTTTGATAGCTATAGCATGGGCTTTAACGAAGGCATATGCAAGCATAGCAAATGAATCAATATAATTTGAAGATAAGTTATGGTACCATATCATCGCTTCCTTGGATAAGGTTTCGCCAAATTTCTTCAACAATACTGACTCGATCTCATCATCCTCGAGGTCTTTGCCTTTTATTACACATGTATAGGAGGTTACATGCTCGTTGGGATCTGCGGTCCCATTGTATTTGGGAATGTCATCATTCAAAACCTTTTTAGAATTGGCTTTGGTGCCGCACTCGGGGGGAAAGGTTTCTGAATGAACTTTTTGGAATCCAGTCCCTTTAATATCAGAGGCGCTCCCAGGATCTAATCAACCATTAGATTATAAGTTTCCACCTTCTTATCGTTCGACTCTATCTTTTTCTCGCCGGATTCCACCCTTTTTTTAGTGCTTCGAGCATTTTCATCACCTCGAAAGTTGATGTTTTATACTTCAATGCCATACAAGAGGAGGGGGGGAGGTGATTTGTGGTGTCCAATTTCGCGTGCACTGATTATAGAAGGGCCTGGTTCTTCTATGTGTTTCTTATACTACTGTTGCGGAAATAGTAAATGCTGAAAGTAAAGAACACACAAGTATTTTTACGTGAAAAACACCCGGCTCAAAAGGTAAAAAACCACGACCTAATACTCAGTAGGATTTTCCCCAACACTTTACTAAATCACTGAGCCAAAACAACATTTACAAAACTCTTTGTAAACCTAAGGATTACCTCTAATCCCGTTGTGGCAACCAACCTCTAACTGTTGCGACATATTCAAGTTAACTCTAACTTGAATACTCAGAGTACCTATTACAATTACCTCTAGATAAAGCTGAAAGGTACAATTTGAAAACATCAACTACAATGAAACTAGAATAAAAGACAGATACTTAGAACTGGTTCTTCTATCAGGTTCATGTAACTTAAGGTTCACATACTTGAATCATACAAGAGTTTATTGCAAAGTTCCTTGCTATTTTGCTCTTAAATCATGTTTAACTTCAGCGTTTGTGCGTGCCTGTAAAATGAGAACATCCTGCAATTTATAGAGTTAGTAGAATAAGAAATAACTAGAGTTCCAATGCTATACTCTTCCTTGGTGGAAGAGTTCTAGTTATCTTCAACTTCTAACTCCTCCCATATCTAGGATATAGTTCTCTCAAGTAAGGAGTTCTTCTCCTTATCATTTATGCAACCTTTTCATCCAGGAGATATCAGATATAACCACATAAGTTTATCTCCTTCACGTGGGTGCCTTGTGCTAGAATCTGCCCGTGTTTGTGTACACTGTGTATGGACCTGGTTCATACTTGAGTTACTTTGTCAATCATCAAAACAAGCTTCACTTGGTCCAACAAATTCCCCCTTTTTGATGATGAGAAACTATTTGCTTTTCATAGGCATAGGCCCTGTGTCAACTCAGCTCAACATTAACACAATGTTAGAATACCTTCCATTTTAAAGTCACAAATCATCAAAGACCAGGTTCATTAGGTTATAAACATTACAGTCCAAAGTAAGAAGCACAACCTATCTTTCCCCTTTTGGCATCATCGAAAAGTTGTATAATTATGTTAGATAACCAGATTTTAATAGGAATTACTCATGGCCACTGTGGCTACTTCAAATGCAATCATGGAGTCAAGCATCATTTATCAATCTAATGATATTAGCCATCTAAGAAGCATCAACAAACAGTTAGAGCACAAAAATAGTTGATTATCATTGATACTAGTCATCCAAAAAGCATAAAGAGAAATAAAAATACTGGATAATGAGCAAAAAGAACAAAAAGAAGTCCCATCGGGGTCACCGGTTTGTCTAACTAGGCTAGAAAGGTTTCAAGGCTGGGAATGACCAGGTTCTTGGTTTGTGGCCTAAAGTAGCTTCAACATATCATGAAGAATGCCATCATTCTTCTCCTTCTCCTTTGAAAGCTCAGCCCTGAGAGCATCTCTCTCAATTTCTACTTCAGCTAGCCTCTTCTTCAGCCTCTCAATTTCAGCATCCTTAGCCCTACTTTCTTGCACCAAGGCTCGCACGTTACTGTTCATAGGTACCTTCTTGGATGAACCAGGTTCTTTGGGAGTGGTGTGGACTTCATAGTCACAAGCAGTCAAAGTGTTTGCCCCAAAGTGATCATTGCTTGTCCAACTTCCCATTTCTTGATGGGTACCTTGAAGCGTGAGAGTACAGCCGTGGAAATGAAACCATAGGGTATGTTATGAGTTTTGGTGCCAGTCAGAACCCTATCAAGAAGCTGGATGATAAACCCAGGCCAACTTATTTGCCTTCCACTGTCCAAACATTCCATAAGGACTAGGTCCATGAATGTGGCAATGTGCCTTATTTCCTGCCTAGGCAGCACAACTTTGTTAACAAATTTGAACAATAATTTGTAGGGTGGCTTCATCTCACTTTTGTATATAGCCTTGGGCTGAAGCTCTTCTTCATTGTCACCAAACTTCCTTGTAACGGCAAGGGAGGTAGGGACATTCTCTAGACTTGGCCATTTGAGTTTCTTGTAATCATTGTACCCTTCAGTAGATACACCTAAGATCTCTCCCAGTTCCTTGTCATCAAACTCATTGTCACCCCCTTCATCACACTGGTGACTCTGCCATTTTTGATCTCACAATTTGCCATGAACTCCACAATCTCAGTTCTGGCAAGCTTTCCATACATCTGAAGGACCATGTCCTTCCAACCCTGGAATTGTAACTTTTTCAGCAGCAGCATTATGCCTTCCTCCTCCAAGTCCTTGAGGAGTCTACCTTTCAAGATGGTTCTTTTCCCAAACTTAACCATCTTGTACTTCTCTGCATCAAATTTTTCTTCTCCTTCACTCTCTTCTTCTTCCCTCATTTTCACTTTTCTAGACTTCAAGGTAGACCTGGTTCTTTTAGCCAAGGTAGAGGGCTCTGCAGACTTTGTCTTTGAAACAGACTTCTTTGTGGAAGTCTTGATTTTCTTTGCCTTGGAGTTAATACCTCCATTTCTTCTGCCTCCTCTTCATCACAAAGAACCAGGTCCATTTCCTCAATTTCAATTGCCTCAACAGGCTCAACCACCTTCTTCTTTCCCTTTGCAGCAGCTTTTCTCTTACTTTCTTCTAGGGCCTTCCAGTTCAGCCTCACTCTGCTTCTCCTGACTCCTTGTAGCTCTTCCTCTTGTAGGAAGAGTCTCTACAGGGATAGAAGAGACAGCCTTTATCTTCTTGTTTGCCCTAGCAGTACCAGGGACTTTAACTCCTGAACCTTTTTATTTTTAAGATTGTATCTGTTAGACACTTTTCTCAGTAGGTCCTCGAGGGGTTCCTGCACAGATGGAATAGGTTCTTGAACATTCTTCCCCAATCTAACCAACCCCTCAGCAGCTTCTCCAGACCCACTTCCCCCTTTTTCTCACACAATTTCTTCTTCTCCAGCAGATTCCTTACTCCATACTTTCAGAGCTCTTGTTTCTTCAGTCAAACCAAAAAGAGTAGGTGAAGGTTCAACCACTCCTTGTCCCATTCCCCTCATATCGCCTTGAGCACCCTCACTCTCCTTTTCTTTTTTCTTTTTATTTTTACCACCAATTTTCCAAACTCAGTGGTCTTTACCCCAGTCACAGTTCTTACCAGAACAAATCTATTTTCCAGATTTACAACAACCTCAGATATTACTTCAAATGTAATTTTAGGACCAAATGTTACCTGCTCCATTTCAGATGAAATAGTTTCTTCTCCCTCAGTTGCAGATTTGAATGAGTCTTCAGATTTTTGGGGTTCATCTGCCTGACTTGCTTTCAGTTGCTCATTGATTTTCTTAATTTGTTCTTTTCCAGCGACTACTTTGCGAGCAAGCATCTTGAATCTTTCTTTCTTAGAGATAGGTGTGGTTGAGGATGTGGTTGAAGGAGTGGGTGTGGATTATTTGGGTGGTGATGAGGGATTTTCAGAAGTTTTATCCACTGATGGTTAGAGGATGAGAGAAGATGATTATGTGTGTTTGGAATATGAGAGAAGATTAGAGAGAATTGTTTGGCACTTGTGAATTAGAAGTGAAGAAATGACTTCGGCCAAATCAATTTAAAGAAAGATACTTTGATTGGGTAACGACATCTTTTTCAGAAGTTGAGGAGTCTAATCAAACTAGGAGTCAGTTTGAAGAGAAGTTGATGACTCTTCCTAGAATCTAGGCAGTTATTGCATTTTTGGGACTCTATTTGGATGAAACTAGTTCATTTCGTAAAGGATAAGCTCAAGGAGGTTAGGATTAAATAGGACTCTCATTTTGATCATAATCCAAATATAATTATTTCAAAATACAGAGGGTAGAGAGTACGTACCATGTAATCTTGATGAACCAGGTTCTTCACTGAGAAATCTCTTGAGTAAGTCTGAATTTTTCAAAAAAAATAAAGATAATATCATTAGAGGCTAATGAGACATTTTAGCACATATCACAGGAGTATACTGATGAAAGTATGAGATTGAGCAAAATCTAATCTAATTATGTACAAAAATTCATAAATTTCCTAACCAAAATTTATGAGTTAGAACTGGTTCCTTTTAGGTGATCTTAATCTTCCCTAATTCTAACCTGTTCCTTTCAAAGTGATCTCTATTTATAGCTTTTGTGAAGATGTCAGCTATTTGCTTATCAGTAGGACAAAATTCCATAGTGATAAAACTCTTTTCATAGTTGTTCCTCAAAAAGTGATGGCTAACATCTATGTGCTTAGTTCTTTTGTGATGAATCGGGTTTTTGGTCATACTAATTGCACTAGTGTTATCACAAAAGATGGGGATACAACCTACATCAATCCCAAAGTCCATTAAGTGCTATTTGATCCACAGCGATTGAGCACAACATGAGGCAGCAATAACATACTCAGCCTCAGCAGTAGATAAAGCCACAGAATTTTGCTTTTTGGTGGCCCAAGACACAAGACATGAGCCAAGAAAGTGTGCCATACATGAGGTGCTCTTCTATCCACAAGAAAATCTACATAATCAGCATCAGCATATCCAACTAAGTTGAAATTACTACCTTTTGGATACCATAGACAAAGATTAGTGGTGACTTTTAGGTATCTCAAGTTCCTCTTGACAACAGTCAAGTGAGACTCCTTTAGATTTGCCTGAAATCTAACACAAGGCCTACACTGAAAACAATGTCAGGTCTACTAGCAGTGAGATATAACAAAGAGCCAATCATTCCCCTATACAACTTCTAACCAACAGATGAACTAGGTTCATCTACATCCAATTTTGTGGCTGTTGTTATAGGAGTGTCAATTTCTTTGGAATATTCCATTTTAAACCTTTTAAGAAACTCTTTCATATACTTCTGCTGATGGATCATAGTTCCATTTGAATTTTATTTAATTTGTAAGCTTAAAAAGAAATTAAGCTCACCCATCATACTCGTTTCAAATTCACTGCCCATTAGTTTAGCAAATTCTTTACTTAACTTATCAATAGTTACTCCAAGGATTATATCATCAATATATATCTGAACTTCCAAGAGATCTTTACCTTTTTCTTTCAAGAATAAAGTATTATCAATTTTACCTCTCTTGTAGCCATGCTCAAGTAAGAATTTTGATAATCTTTCATACCATGCTCTTGGAGCCTGCTTGAGCCCATAAAGTGCCTTGTCAAGCTTGTATACATGATCAGGGCATTCCTTGCTTTCAAAGCCCGGAGGTTGCTTGACAAACACTTCTTCCTTTAGATATCCATTGAGGAAGGCACTCTTGACATCCATCTGATGGAGAGTGAATTCCATATAAGCAGCAAAGTCTATAAGGGTCTAATTGCCTCCAATCTTGCAACTAGAGCAAAGGTCTCATCATATTCTATGCCCTCCTCTTGACTATATCCTTGAACTACCAATCTTACCTTATTCCTTGTAACTATTCCATCTTCGTCAAGTTTGTTTCTGAGGACCCATTTTGTGCCAATTACTGATATGTCCTTGGGTCTTAGTAACAGATGTCAAATTTGACTTCTCTCAAATTGGTTGAGTTCATCTTGCATTGCATTTATGCAGTCTGTATCCTGCAAAGCTCAGCAACATTTTTAGGTTCCATAAAAGATAAAAAAGCATCAAAAGCACAAAGATTCTTCAAAGATTATCTGGTTTTGATTCCAAAGGTTAGATCAATAATTTTGTTCTCAATAGGATGAGAATTTTGATACTTGATTTCTTCAATGTTTTGTTGCTGAGGAACAAGTTCATGGACAGGTTCCCTCGAGGTTTGAGGATTAGTTCCTCTTTGTTCAGTTCCCCATGTCAAGTTGCCCTGGGTGGAAGGACATGTTCCTTCATCTGATGCAGCTTCAGTCTGGGTTGTGGTTTCATTTGAGTTTCTTACCAGCCCAATTGCTTCATCATCATGTTCCTGCCTCATCAATTCTGGTATCAAACTTACCTAGAGAGTCTTTACCATTATTGTGCACAAAGCACTTGCATCTAAATGCCCTAAGATGGGATATAATTGGCTTTCTCCCTTTAAGTAACTCATAGGAAGTCTTCTCAACAAGGGGTCTAGTCATACACCTATTAATGATGTAACATGCAGTGTTCACAGCTTCTGCCTAGAAACTATGTGGCAGTTTACTAGAAAGAAACATAGTCCTCGCCATTTCCTCCAATGTCCTATTCTTTCTTTCAACCACTCCATTTTGTTGTAGAGCATGGTCATCACAAAATTCAGTAAATTTAGCATTGTCAAGTTCAGTACCATGATCAGACCTAATTGATGCAAGTTGATTCTAGTTGTTTCTAAGTTTTTCTAACAAAAGAAGTGAACATGTCAAATGCTTCATCTTTAGATGTTAGAAACAATGTCTAAGTAAACCTAGAGTAATCATCAATAAGCACCATAACATATCTCTTACCACATCTGCTCAATGTTCTTATTGGTCCACAAAGATCCATATGGACCAATTCCATCGTCCTGGTGGTGCTTACCATTTTCTTGCTTTTGAAAGAGGATCTTACCTGCTTCCCCCTTGCACAAGCCTCACAAACTTTATCTTCCTTGAACTTAATGTTAGGCGGTCCTATCACCAAGTCCTTGAGGACTAGTTTGTTGAGTTGACTTAGACTGGCATGTCCAAGTCTCTTGTACCAAAGGAAGGGAAAATTATCCAACACACTTAAGCAAGTGAGTTCATTATCTGAAAGTGTGGACAAATGCACAATATATATGTTGTTCACTGTTTTTTCTTGCAAAACTATCTTGTCAGTAGTAAGATTAATACAAAGCATTTTGTAGAGGTGAATGCTACCATGTTACCTCTATCACACAATTGTGATACACTTATTAGACTGTACTTCAGTCCATCTATCAAGTAGACGTTCTAAATAGAGTGAGAATCAGTCTTACTTACTTTTCCAACCCCATTATCTCACATTTCTTCCCATTTCGAAAGGAGACAATACCTCCTTTAAGGTCCTCAAGTGAAAGGAACTGGTTCTTGCTTCCTGTCATGTGTTTTAAGCAGCCACTATCCATGTACCATATTTGGCTGCTCCCCTTCACTTGAACCTGCAAAAGGAAATCAGGGGTTAGTCTTAGGAACCCAAGCTAGTTTGGGTCCCTTTCTATAGGCAAAAGAATGAATCAGATTCTTTTTAGCCCAACCTGGTAGCCTATCCTTCCCTTGAGCAAATTCTTTGTTCTTTTGACTTGCCTTTTCTTTTGTAGTGCATTTACTTTTATAGTGACCTGTTTTACCACAGTGTGTGCAAATCTTGTTCTCAGGAAGTGTGAGGTACTTGCTTTTGGGATCCCACTTAGGTGCCAGGTTCCCAAAGCCAAGTCCTCTTCTGTTGCTACTATGGTGTTCTTGTAGCCATGGAAATGCATCGGAGGACCTGTTCCATTTACAAGTTCTGTCTAGCTCATGCTTGACCTTGCTTAGATTCTCCTTTAGGATTCTTACCTGCTCATCCCTTTTGTACAACTCATCTTTCATTTTTCCTATATTTTCTTCTAAAGTGAGTTGTGTGTGATCAGCTGTCTTTTTACCTGTTCCAAATTTCAGTTTTAGATTTACAGATCTCAGCTCTAGGACAGTTGAGTAAAGTTCATGAAACTGGTTCTTCAACATAATATTTTCACTTACCCTAAGTTCCAGGTTTTTGCACTTAGCCTTCAAAATCACACATTCTTTAGACAGTTGTTCCTTTTCGTTGTTTACATCCTTCTATTCATCAATTAGTTCTAGTAGTAACTCATATAACATTCCTTTAGACAACAATTTAATCTTGTCTTTGAGATGAATTACACTTACCTTAGTTTCTTCATTAGATTCTCCAATGGCTATAAGTGCTTGTTCATCCTCATCATCATCATCTGAGCTTTCATTTGAGCTTTCTCCCCAAGTAGCGACCATAGCCTTGGTTGATCCTTTGATGTTGCTTTTCTTGGGTTGAACTTGTTCCTTCGTTCAGCTCTTTCCTTCTTCTATTCAATTTCCCATAAAGGACAGTTCTTGATGTGGTGATCAGTCTTTCCACACTTGTAGCAGCCATCATTGTTTAGCTTCTCAAGAGCTTTTGACTTGCTATAGCTTCCACTTCTTGAAGAACATTTTCCTCTCCTCAGGTACTTCTTGAAGTCCTTGGTGATCATAGCCATTTCATCATCTTCTAGATCAGAACCTTCAGTAATTCTGAGTGCCAAGCTCCTTTCCTTCTTAGGTACATCCATTTTCATGGTTTCTCTCTTCATAGGCAGTGAGATTTCCAATTAATTCATCCAGTGGGAGAGTAGCAATATTCTTTGATTCCTGAATGCCAGTGATTTTGCTCTCCCAAGTGATAGGCAAACCTAGTTAGTATCTTCTCGACTCTATCTTCTTCAGGAATATTCCTTCCAAGAGACTTTAGCTCATTTGTCAGTGTAGCGAACCTTGTGTACATCTCTTGAATGGTTTCTCCTTCTTTCAGAGCAAAGTTCTTATATTGAGAATACAGTAGAGTTCCTTTGGATCTCTTCACCTAAGGTGTTCCTTCATGATCCACTTGCAATGTGTCCTATGTTTAGCAGTAGTACAACTTTGGATTCTGCTGTACTCATCCGGACCAAGTCCACAAACAAGCCATTTCTTGGCTTTGGCATTCTTCTCCCATTTCTTCAAGTCCTCAGCAGTGTAATCTGCTCTTGTCTTTGGCACATCTACTCCTTCAGCATTTTTCTTCAAGGTAGGCAGTGGACCATCGGTGACAATGTCCCATAGCTCATAGTCCTCTCCTATAATGTGATCTCTCATCCTATTTTTCCACCAAGAGTAGTATTGTCCATTAAAGAGTGGTGGTTTAACAGTGGATTGCCCTTCCCAGTTTTCAGGTGGTGCACTCATGTTGATCTTCTCCTAAAGTGTAAGCCTCTTCAAGAAGAACCCGCTCTGATACCAATTGATGTTTTATACTTCAATGCCATACAGGGAGGGGGGGAGGTGATTTGTGTGGTGTCCTATTTTCGCGTGCACTAATTATAGAAAGACCTGGTTCTTCTATGTGTTCCTTATACTACTGTTGCTGAAATAGTAAACGCGGAAAGTTAAGAACATAAGTATTTTTTACGTGAAAAACTTCTGGCTCAAAGGTGAAAAAAGACCACGGCCTACTACTCAATAGGATTTTTTCCAATATTTCACTAAATCACTTAGCCAAAATAGCATTTGCAAAACTCTTTATAAACCTAAGGATTACCTCTAATCCCGTTGTGGCAACCAGCCTCTAACTATTGTGACAACTTCAAGTTAACTCTAACTTGAATACTCAGAGGACCTAATACAATTGCCTCTAGATAAAGCTGAAATGTATAATTTGAAAACACCTACTATATGAAACTAGAATAAAAGATAGACACTTGGAACTGGTTCTTTCTATCAGGTTCATGTAGCTTCAGGTTTGCACACTTGAATCACAAAAGAGTTGCTTGTAATGCCTTGCTATTTTGCTATCAACTCATGTTTAACTTCAACGTTTGTGCGTGCCTATAAATTGAGAACATCCTGCAATTTATAGAGTTAGTAAAATAGGAAATAACTAGTGTTCCAATCCTATCCTCTTCCTTGGTGGAAAAGTTCTAGTTATCTTCAACTTCTAACTCCTCCCTTATCTAGGATATAGTTCTCTTGAGTAAGGAGTCCTTCTCCTTATCATTTATGCAACCTTTTCATTCAGGAGATATAAAATATAACTACTTAAGCTTAACTCCTTCACGTGTGTGCCTTGTGGTTGAATCTGCCCGTGTCTGTGTACACTGTGTATGGACCTGGTTCATGCTTGAGTTCCTTTGTCAATCATCAGAATAAACTTCACTTGGGCCAACAGAAGTTTCCCCGAGGCCTGACCCATCGGGTCATGTGACAATCCGTTCTTCTCTCCGAGTATCTTCTCCAACCCGTTCGGGTTCGACTGTGTTGTACGTGTGATTTTGACTCTACAGTTGTACTATAGCAACTTGCTGAGCTTGCAACATCTCAAGAATCAAAAGTAAGGTAATTCCATCACCTCCCTTTTCGAGTGCTCCGCGAGCCGATGGTCGGGGTGCCCCGTGGATACTGTTATTGGGATCAGTCTGTGGGTTGATGTTGAGAGCAACCTGTGAATTGGCATCGGCAGAGTCAGCGATCGGAACGCCATTAGGGTCAACATGTGGTAAGCCGTTGCTTTGCACCACGTTGTTATTTTCATCGTGGTGGCCTGACTCAGCGTAACACTAAAGTGAGCATATTGGGGATTTGACATATTGAATAATCCTGAAATCAAACTTCAACGAGCAAGCGTAACATAGAGTGTGTTAAAGATTCGTATTAAATCACCACTATTATTCTTTGCCTCACGATGGGTGCCAAATTGTTTACCCTTAAAGTGAGTAACAATAAAATTTGTATGCAGTTTAAAGGATATGTAATTTAATTTAATACGAATGATCAAATAACAACAAGCAATCGAATTAAAGGAAAACAAAATGATCAAACTAAGTGTGACGAAGTAATTAAGCCTATCGTCACATTTGAATGCTAAAGACGGGTTCCAATCGAGCCCTCGGAATGGAGCTCGGTTGTAAATGAATGGATGAACAGCTTGAAGAACACTCGAACGATTGCTAAAAGACAAAAGTATACTTTATTGCTTTAATATACATGCCAACCGTGAATCAAAAATGAAAAGGTTCCTCTCTTTATATAGTAGAGGAGTTTCAATCCTAAGACAAATCTAAATAAGGTAAAAATCTTTTCTTCCCTTTTTACCAAGAAAACACGATCCGCAGTTAATACCGTGCGTGATTCATGCCGTAATATCCGGCTGATGGTGCTTGATTCTTCCCATGTTTGGCCATGCTAATTCTCGACTATCACTCATCCGCCCTCCGGCTCCGATCTACGAGCACCTTCGATTTTACCCGAGCCAGCGACGAATCACGTTGTTCTTCGTTTCGTTATCAGAAAATTGAGAGTAACTTTATCCCCGATTTTACCCGTGCACAATGCAAAAATCATTGATCATTTCCCATAATATCAAATTTCTACAAATAGATTGATCTTTCTGACGTTTTCGTTTTGAATTGGTGTAGTTTGAATGACAACCGCTTTTTGAGCACCATCGACCCGGTTGAGTTTCTGCAATTCTATGGGGGAAAAACATAAAAATATATCTGATAGCCATCATTAGGGCTATTGTTTAGAATATAGCCAGCGCCTAGCTAAACACACTGAAGTTCAACCTTGTTAGTATATATTCCCGAATTTTGAACTATCACACGAACTTCAACAAATTTTCTTGAAGTTGACACTGTCACACTTAAGGAAAATTGCCTGAACTTCAACGAAAATTGATTGTCTTCGAGGAAAATCTATTGAATTTGAAGGAAATCTCTTGAAATTCAAACTGTGACAGCTTGAACTTCAAGAAAATTGTGTGCATACATATTGGTAGTCGCTACAAGAAGAAATATTCCATAGTCCTGTCTAGGGGTGGCAAAGGAACGGGGTTGGATTGGATATGCACAGGTCGAAAATGGATAATGTAAAAACGAATAAAATATCAAACCCCGCATATTTAATACGGATCCATATTATCCACAACTTCTTGAATGTGACCACTTTTAGGAGAATTTCTAGTTTCCTAAATTTGAGGAACCCTCAACTTGAATCTTTGCAAATGTAAAAGTTAAACTCATTGGTTATTCATTAAGTACTTATTTTTTAAATGGATAATATGGATCTTATCCATATTTGACCCCTTTAAAAAGTTAATTATCGAACTCAGTTTTTAGTGGATAATTAATTTTTAAATCCATTTTGCCATCTCTAGTTCTGTCTATGCATCTACTATCTTTCTTGTTTGTGCAAAGAATAAAGGTGAAAGTCCACAAATAGTCATTTTTAGGACTGCTATTTAGGATTTAGCCAGTATTTATTTTGTCCTGAAAATTTGAACTAAAATCTTAACTTCTGAACTTTGTGTCCTGGAAAATTAAATTGAAAAACTAAAATCCAGGACACACTGGCTAATTTCTAAATAGTAGCCCTTTAGAATAGCTACATGGTGTCATTTCTACATATAACCCAAACTATTTGGGCTTTACTGAACTCCAGTAACCGAAAATGGGCTTTAGGAGGCCCATAAATAGAGCCCATGGCCCATTTTGGTTAAACTCCATATTCACATCTTGGAGCGGGAAAAAATAAACCCAAAAAATTTGAACCTCCTCATCTTACTCTCACTCACACTGAACTCTCAATTTCCGGTGGCTCTCCGGCGATTCCTCTATTACTCTCTTTCAAAAGCTTCAATTGGGTCACCGTAATTGCTAGATCTGAATTCACCTCCTTGTTGAAAAATAGGGGTTTTTTGCATTTGGGTGCTCCAAATATCAGAATTTAGGGTTTCCTAATGAATCTTTTTGTTGTTGGATTTCTCATAAGATGAGAAAAGAGCAAGAAGAACCGAGCAGCAGCGGGTTTCATAATTTACAGCCACATCGAGACCTCGAATCGAATTGGGGGGTTGACGTGGCCAAAAATTTAGAAGACTATTTGCTTAAAATCTGTTCTGGTGAAATTGCTGCTGCTGACCATGATAATGCTAATTGCCTTTCTGTCAATTTTGCTGAAGGTTAGTTCATTTTCAGCATAATAATATTTCCTTTTT
Organism: Nicotiana obtusifolia; assembly: GCA_002018475.1. Taxonomy (NCBI): domain Eukaryota; kingdom Viridiplantae; phylum Streptophyta; class Magnoliopsida; order Solanales; family Solanaceae; genus Nicotiana; species Nicotiana obtusifolia. Next base: position 26,145 of record MCJB01029538.1, on the reverse strand, counting down.
GTGTTTCCTAAATATGTAAGTTTTCTTTCAAGAAAATGAAGAAATTTTTAAGGTTGTAGTATTAATGTTTGTGTTTTAATTATTTGGGACGCGTAGCTGCATTGCTGCTTCAGGGATCAGTTCAGGTTTACAGCAGGAAGGTTGAATATCTGTATTCATTGGTATTACATGCCTTGGAGTTCATTACCCAGAAAAGGTTCTCCCTTTCTTATGATTCTTTTAAGTAAAACTGTTGTTTTTTCGTTGGGTGGTAGAAAGTTTTAATATTTTTTTTTCCCGTGACTCTTTTTGTCTTCAGCTTTATCATGTAAAAGTTCAGTCTAGCACTGCATTTTTTTTATGAGGTTAGGTAGCTCTGCTTGAGCTTCATTATGGGATTAGCTGCTGTGACTGTTAGGCCCTTCAACAATTAGTAACGCATTAGGAGTGTTAAGACGATGATGTGATAGCTGTTAAAAAATCTGATCATGGGCTTGAATTTATTCGTTTCCTAGAATACTAGAGCTTCCTTGAATTTCATAGTATTCATGAGTAGAAGCTTTTCTTACACTGGTTAGTTGAATTTAAGTTCCAACCTGGAGATAATCAATTGGGAGAGTTGTATTGATCGGTGGTCAGTGATCACAATGCGATGTGCATATTACAGTATCTTGATGACATTCGTCATACTTTTGGTCTGAAATTTAGGTTGTTTCTCTAGGTTATTGATGTTTACCTATATTTTTAATAGTGGGTATGTCAACTGAGGAATTAAGAAGCAAGTTATATTGAAGTTTTACACGAAAACTTGTGCGAGGCGATCTGAACTAACTGGAGTTAGGAGGAGCAATGGGGTTTCAGAGACAAGTGTGAAGTGTTATGGGACTTTATAAGTGTCTCTCGGAAATGTAAGAATTGAAGCTCGTGCAGGATCTTATAACATCAAATGCTTTTCACAAGGATACCATTCTCATTACTCTTCCATCCCCATCTATGTATCACCTTTTTCCTTTTTGAGACATCTGAAAAGGATTGTCAGGGTTCTACTAATAATTGTTTCACAAATTGTAAGAATTCCATTGCTCCAAGTTAAACTTTGATGTTGCTACTTTTTATTAGATACTACTGCCACTTATATGATACATAAGCCAAATTAATATTTTAGACTACATGCCAAATGGAGTTGTGCAATATTAATTTGGTTCCAATCTTTGAGGGCAGGCTGCTGGAAAATAATTCATCTAACTGGTTGTTGATACGTTTATGTATTTCACTGCGAAGAAAAAAGGATTGTAGTACAGCTCATAATACTTATTCAGTGCTTATATACTAAAAAACTGAAAACCAATAATGTCATATTTTCCATCAAATCAGCGAGCAGGACCACCCAGAAAGTGCATCAGCACAGGCAGAGGAAAATGGTAATGATGAAGAGAATGATCCATTCTGGGTCTCAGAAGAAATCCCTGGTAGCTCTTTATTTCTCTACTGTTTTGGTGAATAACCAGAATTCAAAATCACCATCTTCATCATCATCATTATAAATTTTTTTTGGCAGTGGAAGCAAAGAACATGCTAGATAGTGCAACACATAGGGATTCTTCACTGACCCAGTTAGTGAAAGCCCCTGCAAATCTGGTTGTCCGTGAAGGTGATTGCCTGGACTCTACAGGAGATTCAGGAGAACTAGAGTCTTACTTGGTATGGTGCTGTTTCCGTTTCTGTCTGCAGTAGAAGTAAAGTTGCTGTTATATTAAGTAGTTATGTTATTACGTGCAGCTAGCCACATGTGATCTTTACCAAGATTTTATTCTGTTGGACTCCTGTGATGCTGTAGCAGTGGATAATTTTTTGAACAACGATGATATTGCGGGGAAGGGGCTAAACAATAGCTGCAGGGGTGGTTCTGTAGGTTCCAAACATCGAAAGAGCTTTCTCTCTCCCACTAGAGTTTCTGAGGGCACTGCCAACAAGTTTTCAGCTCAAAAGAGCCACGATGCTAATTTTTGTATGTCACCAAGGGTTGAGCCTGAGTTTGGTCCTGCAAGTTGTAATGGTGATTGTGACATGCCTGATAATTACGATAATGGTAATTGTGATATTCCTGATAGTTACGACGAAGGACATGGAGGTGAAGATAGATATCCAGAGCCTAGAGATTCAGATGACTCTGACGATGAAGACCCATGGAAACCCTTGAATCCCCATGAACCTGGCGATTTGAAAGTAAAACCTTACAGAAAAGGTTGCACAGCTTCCTTTCCTATTACGTGCTTCTCTTTAACTGTTAATTTTGTGATCTAATATATAGATTTCATGCATTCAAGCAGTTAATTTTAGTAGAAGGCAGGGTGTGGATTCCAGAAAACGTGCATCTTTGGCTACAGAGTTTGCACTTGCAAGATTACATGGTACCACCAGTTCAGACCTCAATGATATATGGGAGAAAAAATATTGTGCCATGAAAAAGCAGGGAGACTCACAATCTCCTCCTCCTTATGAGAAGGTTTTGTTTATTGATCTTGTATTTGTGTGTAATATTGCATGTCCAAATTGTTTCATTGTACTGGGTTTCTTTTTGCAGCTGCGAGAATCACTTATTAGGGGGTTGAACGAAGATTATGCTGACCTGTTTAGTCCTAAGGAAAACAATAAAGAAAATGAATATGATAGTGGAGATCATGATTTTGGGCAACCTGATTATGACGTACCAGAATTGGCAGATGCGAATGAGGATGTAACTCAACACAGTGAAAAGGTTCGGTAAACTACATAAGCTGTTTTACTATTTTAGAAATGTGTATTCAAGCTGGCTCAATCTGGTATGGACAAGTTATGCTCATATATTCTCATTCTGCAGCATAAAGATTATGGTTCAACCTTTGACAATGGCACTCATGAATATCCAGATGCTCATGCAAACCTTGAAGATCTTTGTCGCTCCCACTTAGTAAGACTAAAAATGCTATTTTTTCTTAATTTGTGATGCATAAGATAATGTTGTTAGAGTTATTTTTATATGATATGCATCTATGAGGTTTTGTTAATGCTTATAAATTTACACTATTTTTTCAATCCAAAATGGGACAAGATGGCGATTTCACTAACATGGCCTCTAAATGTCCTATCATGGTATTGTTAAAGGCGTTGTTTAAGCCTTGAATCTAGCAATGTAACTTGGGTGCTTCTTCTTGCTTATGTGGTACTTTAATGCAACTATGCTAGCACCAAAGACATTAAGGTGTCTGCCTTGTCCAAGAACTTTATCTTGAGAAGGTGTCACGACCCCAAATTTCCCATCGAAGGATGTAGTGATGGCACCTAGTCTCTAAGACTACTAGGTAAGCCTAACATGCATGGAGAAATAGCAGAAATAACAATAGAACTTCAAATTTAAACCAACTAACTATCATAATAGAACTCAACAACACTGCTAACAATAACTCCCAAAACCTAGTGAGACTGAGTCATAAGTTCTACTCGAACATATTGTAAAATCCCTAATACATCACTGTCTAAATAAGAGTAAGTAGCAAAAAAAGGGCAGGTATATCTTGAAGTCTCCGAACTGAATGCTTTACTCACCGGTGCTTAGCCTGGGTCGAGGTACCTGGATATGTACAAAAATATGCAGAAGAGTAGTATGAGTACACCACAACGTTACCAAGTAAGTATCAAGCCTAACCTCGGTAGAGTAGTGACGAGGCCAGGTCAAGACACCTACTAGGATAAGAAAAGAAGCTGAACAAGTGTAGTACAATCTAATAATGGAAACAAGGGAAAATGAGGCAATAAAGCAATACAACAAGATAAGCTACAACTGAATTTAAAGCAATAAAGGCAACAAGGAAGGAACACATAATATGAACATCAAGAAAACAATGCGGGCAAGTACAAGTGAGGTAAATGAGAGATAACAACAAGAATCACAACCGAGGTACCGCCTCGTAATCTCATTTCACAATCACAATCATAATCTTTTCTTATACCGCTGCGTGAGCCTTACATTTAGATAGTTTTGAAAATATTTTTTTCGAAATAGCTACACGCACTTTAGCCCAATTTATGTCGTCGCATGGCTTCAAGTAATCCCTTTACTATCAACACACATAAATCCCACCTTATGCCGTTGCATGCACATTAACCCCTATCCTTATACCGCCACATGCGCATCAATATCACAACATAATCACAACTCGCTCCACAAGTGCCATATGCCACAACTTCCCAAAAGAATCAACAATACCATTGTTTTTACAACAAATAGCCCATGGCTTAACTACAATGTGTACAAGAGTCTCAACAATAACAAAAAAATGGTGAAATAGCTCAACAAGAACGATATCTCAACAACTAACAACTTCGTTTCAAATGATAACGGCTTTTACAACTTCAACTCCAATAGCTAAACAAAAGATATTCCATGAATTAACAACTTTAAGTAAGTAATTACACAATTAAAGAAGTAACAAGACAAGAAGGAAGGCAATAATTTCAACTAAAGCATATAAGAGCAAAAAAACAAGTAAGAGGTGGAACAAGTGTTAACAATATCAAATAAAGCATATGAGGGCAGATTAATAGCCTGTTTGGCCAAGCTTCTCCAAGCTGAAAAGCACATTTTTTCAAAAAAGTATTTTTTTCCAAAGTTGAAGTGTGTGGCCAAGCTTTTAGGAGGAAAAAAAGTGGTTTTGAGTAGACGCAGAAGTAGAAAAAAGTAGCTTCTTTCCGGAAGCACTTTTTTTTAGAAGCACTTTTGAGAAAAATACACTTAGAAGCATTTTTTAAAAGCCTGGTCAAACTCTAATTGTTGTTTAGAAATGCTTTTTAAATTAATTAGCCAAACACAAACTGCTTCTCACCAAAAGTACTTTTGAAAAAAAAACACTTTTAAAATAAGCTGATTTTTCCAGCTTGGCCAAACAAGCTATAACGATGAAAGATATAACATGCTATGACAATTCGATTAAGGGCATGAAAAGAATCTAAATAGCCTAAACCGGTCAAATACCACATATAGCCCGTGTACCCACTCGTCACCTTGCATACACAACTTTCATATATCACAAATAATACAAACAACTCCGATCCTAAAAGGGTAGTTTCCCCACATAATGTTTTGCAAGATACTTACCTCAAACATGCTAACTCAATCCACTAGTAAGCCTTTCTCACGAATATCCAACTCCGAACGATTCATATCTAGACAAAATAACTTTATACCATAAAATACAAACCATAGGAAACAACTCTGGATAATAAAGTTGCAATCTTTAAAGAAACTCAAAAAGTCAACCACGGGCCCGCATCTCGGAACCCGGCCAAACTTACAAAATCCGAACACCCATTCAATAACGAGTCCAACCATACTAAAATTATCCATATCCGACATCAAATCGACCTTCAAATCCTCAATTTATATTTCTTCCGTTTCAATTTAGATGAGGTGGTTTGATTCGGCATGGAGTTTAAGAAAAAAAAAGAAGATTTTTGAAACTTGTGATTTTAAAAGCTTAAGGGGTAAAAGCTTTGTGGGGCCATGACATCTGTGTGGTTATAAAAACTTCTCATTAGGAGTAAAATGAAGAATTTAAAGTTGAATTATTTCCAATTGTAGAAATGTATCATTCTTTTTGGAACGGACTAATAAGGAAAGTGTGTCATCTAAATTGAAACAAAGGGAGTAGATTAGGAAGTTTTCACAAAATTCTTCAATTTTTCCTACTCAAAACAATAATTAAATGATAAACACAATGATAGATTCATGAATAATAATCAAATCCGAGTAAAAAACACTTAACCCAATCAAATCTTTGAAAATCCCTCCCAAAATCGCCAAAACCGAGCTCTCTAACTCAAGATGAAAAATAACTCTAACCCTCGATTGAGGCTCTTTTCTGCCTAGTTATTCCGCTTCCGCGGACCAACAGCCGCTTCTGCGGCTCCGCACCTGGAAAATCCATCACAAGTGCGGCTTTTCATTAAGCCTAGGGGCCTTCCATATATGTGGAACACAAAGCGCATCTGCGCTTCCGCTTCTGCGGATAAGGGCTCGCTTCTACGAGCACGCTTCTGCGGACGCCTGACTGCGCTTGCGGTCCTTAAGCAGCTGACCAAACTTCGCTTTTGCGGCTTAGTGGTCGCTTCTGCGGTGCCGCACCTGCGGCCCAAAGTGCGCAGGTGCGATTGCACTGGACTCAGCAGTTCTTCAGCAATCAACCTAAGTTCAAATGAACCCGATTTCAATCCAAATCACACCCGGGGCCCCCGGGACCCCGTTAAAACATACCATCAAGTCCCAAATCACATAACGGACCTACTCGAGGCCTAAAATCACATTCAACAACAACCCAATTCAAATCTATTGAATCCATGAACATTTCTAATTCCAAAACTAATGCCGATTCATACCAAACCAACTCCGATTGACTTCAAATTTTGCGCACAAGTCATAAATGACACAACGGACCTATTCCAACTCCCAGAACTAAAATCCGGACCCGATATCAACAAAGTCAACCCTCAGTCAAACTTTTCAATATTCCAAACCTTTAACTTTCCAACTTTTGCCAATTCAAGCCAAAACGACCTACGGATCCCCAAATTAATATCCGACTCCTAAGTCCAAAATCATCATACGGATCTGTCAGAATCATCAAAATTCTATTCCGGAATCGTCTACACAAAGTCAAACTCCGGTCAACTCTTTCAACTTAAGCTTCCAACCTTGGGACTAAGTGTGCTAATCCATTCCGAAACCAAACCAACTACCCCGGCAAGTCACATAACCATAGCATAACATAGAGGAGGAGATAAATAGGGGAACGAGGCTAAAATACTCAAAATGACCGGTCAGGTCGTTACAGAAGGGTACCACTAGACAAGGAAATATTGCTGGCAAGCTATATGTTAATTGTTAAAAGTGATTACTCACTCCGTCCCAATTTATGTGGCATCATTTGACTAGGCACGGAGATTAAGAAATAAAGAAAAACTTTTGAAATTTGTGGTCCAAAACAAGTTTTAGGCATTTGTGTGGCTCTAAATCATCTCAATCAACGGTAAAAAGGGAATTTTAAATTCAAATTATTTCTAAATATAGAAAGGTGATATCCTTTTGAGGACAGACTAAAAAGGAAAGTGTGCCACATAAATTGGGACAAAAGGAGTACTAAACATGCATCTAAATAAGAAACTTTAAAAGGTTTTTGAATTTGATTTGTGTGGTTTTTAGTTTGCATAATTCACTTAATTGCAAGTTCTTTCAATTCATTGCCCATATAATTGCCGTTTGCATTTTATAGCTTGTTTTCCTGCATCACATATATATGCTTGCTTCGTTTTGATTTATCTGTTGTGATGGTATTTGATTCGAAATAGAAATATATAAAGGAAAGTTCATAAGCTAAAAATATGAGAAACCAAAAATATCTCTAGTGGTTTTCAACATGTCATGTCATTCCACTAGAGATTTTTTTTTGGGAAACAAAAGAAACCATTAGAGCATTTCATTAAGGGCAATAAAGATTAAAGTGCTCCCGAATATTGAAACGTGTCTAGTTTTAGAACATACTAAAAATGAAGTATCAATGGAGGCATATGTTTTGTGTTTGCTCGTTCTTTGGGAAAGCATGTGCTCTAAATTCGCACTTAAAGTTCCACAGACTAACAATGAAGTATCAATGGAGGGAGTTCTTTTTTGTTTGCCCTTTAGTAGGAAGGAATTTGCTCTGAAGTTGCACTTAGAGTTCCTTTAGACCTTGAAACATTTTCATGCTTTTCTCCTTTTGACCACAGTGGCTTATTAGTTTCCCAAAACTTCACAAAAATGTTATTTGCTACTTATTTGGATCTTTTTTTTTTGGTTTTGATTGATCATTTTTGTAACCTAATGTTTTGTCTAGGATGCTCTTCTAGATAACCTCGCTGAAACTGAAAAGCAGAGTGAACTGGCTGCTCGAGTTTCAACATGGAGGCAGAGAATTGAGCAGAACTTGGAGGAACAAGTATGTAGTCCAACAGTACTCATTCTTATGTTCTCTGTTGAGTTACTGTTCTTAATGCTCCAGTGTTCGCATACAGGACTCACATCCACCCTTTGATATTGCTGAATATGGGGTTCGGGTTTTGGGCAAGTTATCACTGGAAGGGAATAGGACAAACTCGATGTCTTTTCCTGATGTTGTCATGGGCCAAAAGAAGCACGATGTTGCTCGAACATTTTCTGCACTTCTGCAATTGGTATAATCCCTTGTCGAGGAATTACAGCTTTGGTTCAGCTATAGCTTAAAGTAGATAGAAGAAGATAAAGTTCTCTTACATGCCAGTGGCTTCTGTCGGCAGTATTATCCTTTTATGTTCTTGTTTATTGAATAAAATCTTGCAGGTAAATAATGGTGATGTTGATTTGGAAAAGGGTAGAACAAACGAGTTCACTTGTTACACAGCTGTGAATCCCTTCTATGTTCGACTCCTTAGGCATGATAATAGGGCGAAGATGCAGCTTCAGTCTCCGAAAGAGAGAGCAAACTCTTCCATTTCCAATCGGTACATTAGTAAGCGAAAGAACAAAGGTAAAGAAAACCAAGCACCGCTTGGTTCATCGCTTTCAGCACCCAGTTCAGCTTGCAGATTTGCGGTGAAGTTTGGAAAGGTTAGTGGAACTAGGTGCACGCCTGAGAGCAAGAAAAGAAGGAAGTCCAGAATAGTGGAACCAGTTGAATTGCATACTGCATTGTGATGTATATATGCTCTAATTTCATGTATGCCATGCCTCTCTCTCTCTCTCTCTCTCTCTCTCTCTCAAGATGTACTTGTAATGATAACCGATAACCAATTTTTTTTCCCCAGATAACCAATAACCAATTGGCTGCTGAAATTTGTAATATATCTTTCTTTTTAACTTAATTAGGCTCAGTGTAGTGCTTAGCAAGGACGACTGTAAACAGTTTTTTAGGTGTTGCAGAGCTAACTTTTCGTTGGTCATTTCTATGGAGAAACGAGTGTAATATGTCATGAGTTTCCAGTTATGTACCTTGTGTGTTTGTAGAACTAAATAGATTAAACCAACAAACGAATGGTAACCATTGTTTCTACAGAAGATCAAGTTTAACTTTCAAGTTGTGAACATTACATTGCTTAAATTACTTTCATTTTTCCCGTTTGGGGTATGTTCAAGTCGTCTCAATATCATGTTGACCTTAAGAAAATGTTGAAGCCGACTCTGGCATTATCAATATCAATACAAGTATCTGTCCCTGCCCGTCGGGTACTGTTAACTCCCTGTCATTCTTGTAACTGTCAATTGTAATTCGCGCATGTGTGTCTGCAACCCCGAGTTATCGTTTTTATTATTTCTTATCCATTCTAATTTACGAGCCAAACTTGAAGAGCAATTAAAAGAAAGACTATCCGCGTGAAGCGTCAAAATTCCATTTAACTAAGTTTTTTACATATAGTAGTATTTACTATTTTCAGATCTATGGAAATGTCAAAATTACTCTTTTCATCTCCAAGGAATGACAGGGTTTTCGGTAGAAAGGTGGAAGTATTTGATTTGTGTTAACTTGGATATGTTTTCTATTATGTAGCTTAAGTGGAAGAAAAAATTAAAATATACATATTCAAAAGATAGTTTGTAATCTGACAGATTGAATTATTAAAAATTCTGAGCGATATATAGTAGGGAAAACATTAAATTGATAGTGTCAAATATTATGGAGTATCTTGTATTAGAAAAACTGGCATATAAATAGAAACATATGAAATGCTATAAGCCACGATTTTTGTACAGTTAAGAAAGAATTAAAAAATGTTCAAATGATAAAATATTTGGCTCACCAAATTATAAAGTCATTTGAACTAAGAGATAGGAGGATATATAAGGTGGAGGTAAGAATTCAATCTTAATTTCATAAAGTGTAAATCTTAAATTGAAGACGTGTATATGTTTGAATTCATTAATAAAATTCTACAAAGTAAAGCCCCCAATAATGGTGGAGTTGTTGGTGTCACGTTAGTAACGTGAGCAACACGTCGCGATATTGAAACGCAAGTGTTAGATGTATAATAATTGACAATTCCACATTTCTGATTGGTTCATTGGTTTGACTATTCAGATTTTAGCAGCTATACTTTCTGAACATATGATCTTCTCGGATCGTGTTTATTAAATAAATCCCTTCTCCTGCAAAATTATTTCTACTATTTTCAGTAAAAAGAAATGTCAATAATTATACTTTATAAAATGCCTGTTGGATAGTATATTAGTTGTAAGTCGGAGTTTAAAGTTTGTTATTCTAAGAGGATGTTGCGTAGGCTTATATAGAGGCAGACTTGGAATGTTAGGAATGGATTCAATTTGTAAAAATGAATGGTATAAAGAATTAAGTTTTGAATCCGTTTGGTTTAAATTCAGAATATACTGCTGCTTATACTGAAAGCTCCCCAATCATTTGAATTACTTAAACTCGTATTCCCCAATTCCCTTATTTGTTGTCACTTCCACAGTTATACACAACTTAAGAAAGTGGAAGCTCTTAATGTACTTCTCAATATTTTTCTCTGTACTCTCAAATTCTATTAACAGAAATTATTATTAATAGCTTTCTTATTGAAATGTCATTGTCAAATTCTTTTAAACTACTTTTCATAAAAAACAGATAATATTCTTTTCCAACGTCTAGAAAATAAAAAATTGATAAATTAAATAGAACACAAGTATTCTTTTTTTGGTGCCGCATTTGGTGATGAAAAGTGAAAGCAGATAGTATAACACGTTAATGCTTATCCTCCATATTAGTGTCAGAAAGCTTAGCAATTAAAACAAATTAAAATATATCTTAAATTAGATAAAAGCATCTCTAAAGTACGAAATATTGAGAAGTAGAGAAATAATCAAAAGAAATCGACGTGTGTTTAGCTAGGTAGTCTAAAATTTTTGTCCAAATGGAGTAAGTACTTCGCAGTACACTAAATTAATAAAATCCAGTTTAAAGTGAAGCAAGTAATTTGCAATAAAGTATACTAATGAACTTCAATTTATATAACATGTCATTTACATAGATTTGTTTTTCTTTTTATAAATCTTTTTGTAGTAGTTTTTTTTAAAAATGTATTCTTATTTCAATTTATTTTTTAATCATAATAAGTTTGTCTATAATAGCTATTTAAAAGCGCGAAGTCCCTATTGAAATATTTTTCGTCTTTTTTACCTTTCATATATGTATTCTATGTTGAATATAATTGTAATTGTAATAACGAATTTTGTTTTTTTGGAAAACAAAAACTTTCGTTTATTGTCGTGTTTTTCTGTTGGTTAGGACTTTACTTTATTTAGGTTTAGAATTCTTTGGACTCTCTTTTGTTTAGGTATAATTAGGACTCTTTATTGCCGCGTAGCTTTCCACTCACTAGGTTTAGGATTTTTTAATTTCTTCTTTGTTTATGATTCTTTACCGGGGTTTGATCCTTTATTACCAATTAATTCATGTTGCTTATCTTTGTTTAGGTTCAGCATTCAGTTTAGGTTGGCCACTTCTATATTTTGACAGTGTCTATCGTGGGGGCGGTTCAAGCACATATGTGACCTAAAACCATGTGAGTCTTAAATTTTTAAAAAAATATATCTGTTTTTATTTGAAGTTTATTTTTATAACTTTTTGAATGCAAAGTTGTTAATAATGTTTTTATAATCAATTTCCTCTAATTATTCCTTTTCAATTTATAGTGAAGCCAATCTATTTATCTTTCTTGATACATTGTTGATCTTAGGTAAGATTTTATCAATTATAATTTTGAAAAACTTATTTCTTTTGAGACGACTATTATAGAAAAACTCTAAATTTGTACTAAAAACACTAATTCTTTTTAAATACCTATAAACCTATTAATTCTAAAAAATGGGACCTCCCAGATATGGGGGTCTAAGGCACAATCCTTACTTGTGATAATCTTTGAGATTTGATGTAAATTTTCTACATAGAATCTCTTGTTGAAGTTATGTAATAACAAACATGCATTCTTGATAAAGAAATACAAATCGTCTCATGTATGCATGGTTGATTAAGAATTGCAAACTGAAAGGTTATGAATTGTGATATTTTTGAATAATAACAAGTAATGTGGAAATTTTAGAGGTTTTAACTCTGAAATGGTGGAGCAGGTGAATATATTGTCTCATTTCGCTGGTAGAGGACCCGGAAAGTGGGGAGATATTTGGAACAGAACAACCCCTGAGGATTCAGGGAGTGGTAATTCTTGTCGGAGTTGCTTCTTTTGCTATTGATAATTGGTAGAAAAGATATAAAATGTTATGTAAATTATTCCATGTTTAGCTTTTATTTGTGTGAATTTGGGATGTTAATTACATCGATTCATGTTAATATAATATGTTTTTATGTGTAGGAATGAGTTGAAAGCAATTGGGGACGAAACCGGGAAAGAAACGAGCCAAAATAAGAAGAAACGGACAAAGGAGGACTGGAGGCCACAGGCCAGCGCCCAGCGCTGCCTGTGGCGCTGGAGACAGAGAAGAAGAAGAGAGCATTGCCAGCAGTCCCCTGGGGGGAGCTGGGCGCCACTCCGGGCGCTGCTCACGAAGACCTTGTCCTACTTCGTCTAGAAGACCCCCAAACCGACCCTAAACCTTCCCAACTCCTATATAAATATCCCTAAACTCATCTAAGAGGAGAAGAACGTAATTTTGGAGTCTAAGGAGGCTTAGGAACATCAACAACACCAACAAATTCCCAGTTCATCAATTCAATCTAGTATCTCTATTTAGTTTTTCATACTTAGTTATTTGATTTTGTTGAACATGAGTGGCTAATCACCCCTTGTTCTGGGGTTGTGATTAGCTATGAATATTGTGTTTCTAACTTGATGAATTCGTTTTAATAGTTAATGTGGATAAGATTGTTTCTTCAATTCTATGCTAAATTGCTTAATTGTTTTGGCCATCGATTAAGTCCTATCAATTATCTATGCTATGTTTGAGAAAACTAAGTCTAGATTAGAATAAGAATTGAAGAAAGCATGTTCTTAACTTTGATTAAAAGAGCGGATTCGTGGTTAGGATAGGAATATACTTAATCACCATGCTTAATTAGATAATCGTGTTCTTAATGCATTCTTGCTAGATTAATTCGATAGGAATATAGGCATTAATCTTGTTAGGAATAGGCGAATAGTACTTCGGAAGAAGACTATGAGTATTATTATCGATCAATTAGCAATCTTACATTAACTACATAACGATAAGTCAATTAGAACTCAATAGGATTGGAAACATAATCACAACCCTGGAATATTTGTTTTATTGATTACAAAATACATATTTGTTCTCTGCAATTCTTAGATATAAATTAGCAATACTATTTAGAATAAATCAACGATTCAATTTGATCCTTGCTTGTTAAATAACTATATTAGTTGTCATAAACTAGTTAACTTAAGTCCCTTGGGTACGATAATCCGGACTTATTGTCCTATATTACTTGTCGATCACGTATACTTGCGTGTGCGTTAGGGAGTAACAGCTATCTTCCTACAAATGCTGTGTTTTGCACGCATTAGCAATTTCAAGTTCTACTCCCCCCCGAATTTGTCTTAATTCAGGTTATGCAGTGTCGCACTTCTTGTTATTTTTTCTAATATCATTCATATGATTTGATGGTCACTTGGAGAATTTCCTTTATGAGTTTGATCAGAATTTATGGTTTTCAGGAGCTTAAACTTTTTACTTTTTATTCTGTAACTCATCCAATTTTAATAATATTCATTGTATCATAATTTAATACATAAACCGAACATCAATAGATATTTCACCTTGGACAACTCCAATAAAGAAGGTAATTGGGAATGTAGCATAAAGTTTCAAATACTTTAGATAAGAAAAAACAAAAAAGAATTAAACGAATTTAGCAATAAACACATTTGTAATTTGACACTTGCACGTCGTACTTTACAAGTCGCACATCTTTAATCCTACACATATCTACAAGTCAAATAATCCCCCAATTTCAAGGCCCAAGTCCGCTATGACTGCGTAAAAAAGGTAATCCCTCCATTTCAGCACATGCCACGTCGACATCAGGTGCCACGTGTAGGACATTCATTTGAGCTTTCTGACAGTCCGTCATTCTTGTCTTCCTGTCTTTTTAAATTCCTGTATTATCTATCACCTACCTAGGTGTCTGTGCCCGAGAATGTAACTGAGTTCCACCGCTTTCTAAATCCAACTCGGCGGCGCAACTCGTTCCGCCCCGAGGTGAATGGCTAGCTCCGGTGGGCGTTTTCCTGTTCATACTGAGTATTCTTTTCAAAGACAATAACCGAGCCGCCGGTGATCTCGATTGACTCGCCGGTGAACTCAGTCTGAGTCCCATTTCCAACTCGTCTTCCAATTCGTTTCTCGGTACCTCTATTCTCACTCCCGTTAGATCTAATCCTTTTCTCCGCCCACCTAACGATGTCGTATTGACACTACTATTCTCCCCCTCCTGGTGCTGACACGTGTTGCACAAACCGGAACTCGAACCCGATTCAGCTGCTTCATTCACCGCTACTGCTACCTCAGCCCAGTTCTCACCCGGTTCGGTTACCGGTTCCACCGGAGACCGACAAAGAGGGCAAGTAGAATGAGAATGAAACCACATATCAATACACTCCAAATGAAAAGAGTGATTACACTTAGGCAAAACACGGCCATTTTCATTCTCCTCGAATTCCGATAAACAAACGGCACATTCAAGCGGTTCAGGGTGAGTCTTCGATGAATGCACAAAAGCCGGTAGCGAGTTAAGAACCGACGGTTCTAAACCCCGGTTCGCATCAGACAAACCAGAAGTAGGGTTATCAACGTAGAACACAATATGAGTACGGCGGTGGTGGATTCTCCGGCGACGGAGGATTTCACGGCGGCGCTGACGGAGAAGGTACCAACGAGCATAAAGATGAAGACCCACCATAAAAACAACAACGGCGAATAAGATAACAATAGCGCTTAGCATTATTTTTCCACTTAATGCATAGCCTTTGGAGGATGAATCAATTAACGGATGGTGAAGCATACTTGGGGTATCGTTATCCATTGTAGAAATTAAATGTCGAAAAAGATAGCACACAGAAAAATGGGTATATGGAAATTAGAACGAAGAGATAAGGAGTGATGTGAATATGTATATATAAAGAGGGAGAAGGAACAAGGAAAGTTCTTGTTGGTTTCGGTGGAAAAGGAAAGAGTTTAGGTATGGTGGTTTTAGTAGTGAAAGTTGCAGAATAACGTGATACTGGAAATCTATAAGACGCCATTGTTGACGCGGGATTGGTGAAATGACTTAAAGGCCCTTGGATCTGCCCGCGTGAACACTGTGGAATGTTTGTTAATTAGGGGTTAATTAGAATGAAAATGAAATGGAAAAGGTTTGTTAGGTTCGTTGAATTATGGAGTAGTTAAGTTTTCCGATTAAAGTTGCGTTTAGTGATCCGGTTAGTTAATTCAAATATCTTTATGGTGTTTCCATTAATGTATTTTCATTTATGACAAGGACGTAAGTACTCTCTTCCTTCTATAATATTTCTTTTCTAGAAATGTATAGTAATGTTATACTATTTTTTTAAAATACCTAAATATATGTTGCGCACACAAGTTCAAAGTAGCATATGATGCGATAGTCATTGGATGAACATGTCTAAGTACGATTATGAGTTCAAGTCCAATGTCAATTTTGTTGTTTTTTCCTTTTTTTCCTTTCTAGAACTAGGTGCCCACGATAAATGGGCATTTCTGGTGTCACTTTTTACGTATTACTCAAGTATTTTTATTTTTCTTTCTTTTTTGTTTGATTTATTATTTTAAAATTCACGCATTGAAAATCCTTCATCTTTTGTCTCATAAAATTATATGATTAAATGAAATATGTAGATTAAAACTAGCTAGTACCAATGAATGATGTAGCATATAGTCAATGGGTTCAACTGATCCCAATATTTTTCACAATGAATCAAGATATAGAGGTAAGAAAATAATTATTTAAAAAAATTAATTTGAACTTATAATTCTAAAAGTGTGAAGGATGCCATAGTAAGAACTAATGATTGTACCCGTTAGATTTACTTATTCGTAATAAAGCACCCATCTTTCCAAAATCTTGAATTCGCCTCTATGCGGCCAACAACCAAAGTGATTCATATTAACATGTACTCGTATCTAGAGATTCTAAAATATTCCCAATAAATTAAGAAAAATATACTCATATTATATGATGATTGATGTTAGGCCAAAATGCTATACTTATAGTACATTACTCGTCCTATATTTTATTGGTTTACTGATTAATTGTGCGACATTTGAGCTAAATTGTGTTGTTTATTATGTAGGAACATCGGAAGAAATAGTCGAATGAAAGTTGCACAAAAAGAGGACAAAAAAATGCAAGAAAAGAGTGCAAAAGCATCAAGTACCCAAACCGTGCTACAGACCAGACTTCGCGAAGTCTATAGCCAGCTTGACCGCGCTACATACCAAGCTTCCGTGAGATAGCCAGCTTGACCGCGCTACAGACCAGGCTTCGCGAGGTCTATAGCGAGCTTGACCGCGCTATAAGCCTGGCTTCGTGAGGTCTATAGCCCGGTAATTAAAAGTTACGGTTAAAAGTCTCCAACCTGGATTCGACCCTAGCCTATAAATACTCCCTAAACATGTCTAAGAGGCATGAAAGTTTTTTAGAGCAGATTCGACCAAAAAGAAGGATGTTTTTTAGAGGAGATTCGACCTAAGAGGGGGCATTTTTTTTAGAGGGGATTTGACCTAAGGAAGCAAGAACAAACTAGGAGCAAGGCGGAGAATTCTTTTATGAGCTTTTTACTTTCTTTTTCCTATTTTCGTTATTGGTTATGAATTCTAGTATTGTAGTTTTGCATACTATTATGAATAGCTAATTTGTTATCTAGGGTTTTGATGGAACCTTTTGTAGGATGAATTCTTATTATGTTTTTATATAATTGAGTCGTTGGATTTCTCTATTTGTTCAATTACGTATTTATTGTTGTTGATTGAATGACCATCGATTGACTGTACCTATTTAGTATGTATTGCTCGAGAGAGGGTACATGTTTAGGTAGTTATTGAACAACATCACTCCTAACGTAGGTGAGAGATCAATACGGAGGGTTTAAAGGAGGGATTAGAGATAACGAAGCCTTGGTGCGATCGTAGTGAGTGGTGAATTAGTGCGAGCTAGTGTAGTTCGAGAGAATACGTCTAGTAAATTGTGGTAGTTGCTCGAGAGAGAGCTACGACATCCAAAGTACTCACGGTCGGTAGAGAATACTTAGGCAAAATTATAGAAAACATAGGGGGAAGGATTTCGACAATTGAGAAAATCATAACTCTAGACCTCCTTAATCTTTTCTCCAACCCCCAGTATCTTTAGTTGTTAATTCACTTCTTTAATTTGTTAGATAATTAGTTAAACATAAGAATCTTTATACTTGTAACTTAGGAATTGTTCGAGCTTCTCTTCTTAGTAATAGTCAACAATTTTAGCGAAGTTTTAGTTCTCTGTGAAATTCAACTCCGGACTTTTAGACCGGATTATATTTACAACGATCGCTTATCCTTTTTAGAACTAGAGTTGCGCGTGATCAATGATTATTCCTATTATTGTGTTCAATTTTGCACTTGAAGAAAACCATATATAGCTTGTGGTTCATTGATGCTTCACTTGTGAAATGCATGACATACTTATTATTGCTAGCAAGCTTGCATATTTTTTTTTAAGGATACCTCAAAACTATTATTTCGCCATGTCCTATAGGGGTTGTAGCACTGTTGTGTAATTTATAAATGTTTTTTTTTTTAAAGATACTTTCCTTAAATATTTATTATCATTAGACATCTCGATGAATAACTATAAGATTCTCAAATTGAGAAATGAACTTGTGAAAGTTTTAAAATTTAAAATGGAATAAAAACTTCTAGTGGAGAGTCTTATTTAGTGTATATAAAAAGAAAGCCTTATTAATGATTTTAGGTTTTCAAATCAAGTAACAGGAAAAATATTGAAACTATTCGCACGCTAACTTGTGTAAGGTGCGCCCTTCAAATGTAGGACATAGATAGAATTTGAACTTTAAGACTTTTTGTCCATAACCTTTTCAAATTTTAATCTTCTCCATAAGTAAATGGAGAGAAACTTATAAACAGCTTCTGAAAGTAACACTCCCCCTCTCTTTTTTGTAAATTATTTTAGAGCAGGTTAAAAATGGCTTTTCAGCAAAAATAACTTTTAAGTCAAAAAATAATAAATTAGGGTTGCACTTCTTATTTTTTCTAGGCTTGTTTTAAGCAGACTTTAACTTATTTTAAACACTTTTTAACTTTGTCAAATACTGAAAAAATTTAAAAAGAATTTAAAAGTTGATTTAATTTGATCAGCTTAAACGCCAATCCAAAAATTTGATTTAATTTTTTGGCGTTGTCACTAATCTATGTCAAAGAACTTCAATTTTTCTGTGAAAGCTCACAGAGCATTGGTGAATTAATTTGAAAGAGTTTCTTGTGAAGTTTGCCATAGGCAAATCTCATAATGAAATGAGATGGAAAAATATAAGGTGGGATGAGAAATTCAATAGTTGAGATGCTTCTTGGATTAAAATCCAAGGAGACAAAACTTTGACGCACTAAAGAGTGGGCAAGAGCGATTAATACTAGGGTCTAGGGCAGTTAACAAGAACGTTGAGTCCTTCCTTAATAGGGTAACCTTAAAAGTCCACTAACTAGAGGTGGTTGAAATCGAAAAGAGATTGATGGTAAAGCTTTATTTTAGGCGAATCTCACGTCAAAACGAATTAACGTATTGGGAGGAAAAAGTAAAAGGCTATATATAAGAATCCAACTACAAATCTTCTTTTGAGTTAAAACTCAGGCATACAAAATCATGAAATCCCAAAGATAATGTCAGAGCGGACAATATTTTTACCCAAATGTTAACTTAACCACTCTAAAGTTTTTACTTTGTCCGGAATCCATTTGGAGAAGGATGTCTTCTTGTATATTTCAAATTCTTAAGTAATTAACACTTGTTTTGCACATCTAAGAAATTTTAGATCTCAAATAGAAAAGCAAATCACTACTGTTCATTTCAACCCTTAATTTAGGATCAATTTAAGTGATACTTATAAACATGTAGTTTGAGAAGGAGTGTCTTGGAGCAACGGTCAAATTGTCTCCGTATGATCTATATGTCTGAGTTCGAACCGTGGAATCAGCCACTGATAGGCTGCCTACATCACACTCCTTAGGATGAGGCCCTGCGTGAAAAAGGAATATTTTATACACCGGACTGCTCTTTATAAACATGTAGTTTGAACTTAATAATTTAGAATTTATTAAGTTTGAAACAACCTTTAGATCCAGAAGTCTTCATCCAAAGAAAAGCCTAACGAATTCCAAAATTTCAGCCCTAACTCGCTGACAATAGAAACTGTACAAATTAAGGTGGAAGATGCAGGTGTAGACTGGACTCTTATTAAAGTAATTCCTACCTAAGTGACTGAAATTGACTAAAGCGTTGAAGAAGTTACAATTTAAAACTAAGGAAGTCTTTAGTTTCACACAGTCTTTTGTTCTTATTCTCACTGAATGCGCCATGTTTAGAATGTAAACAAAATGTGATACAAACGAGAAACAAATTAAACAATTTTTTTTGCGCCTTTTCTTCTTCATACGAAGAAGAGAGAGTCAAAAGTGGCGTGTCTAACACTATTGTGACTTTTAAGTCGTTTCCTTGAATTTTCATTAGAGAGTCTTTAACATAAAGCATTTGTTTGGTGTAGATTTTCCTACTTGTGTCCAAAATGGAGTGAGCTCAAAAAGTTTATGTATTTCATATTCAACGCCATAAGTGCAAGGAAGTTTACTATTCTGGTACAATCATGATTACTCGAAAGTTTCACATTAGAAAAAATATTTTTTTTATACAAATTCAAAATTTTAATTTAGTAGGTACGAAGTAGCACTATATCCATTGATTATTATTGGAAAAATATTGGATTATAGAGAATAAAATTTAGCTTGAGGCATGTCAAGAACAATTTTCTTAAGAATATTTCGTTCACACTATGATAAACAAAAAATAGACGTATTCTATAGAATTCAATAAATTCTTTTAATATAAATTAGGAACAGAAACAACAAAGATTAACAAAAACAATCCAGCACGGTAGAAAAAAAATAGTTTTTACTTTTTCACTTCTTCCAAGACAAAGACAAAGAGGTATATGAAGTCTAAAAAAGAAGTAGACTATCTGTTCCATATAACAGGCTATTCTAAAGAAGTAGACGATCAGAAACGTCCATGCCATAAAGGCTACCCAAATTACAATACGTTAAATCTTAAGCCATTAAGGCTATCAAATGGCCAATTGAGTTTTCAACAGTAACGTTCAAGTAGCATTCAATATTCAGATTTATTTTGTCCCAATTGAATTCAAAATTAAACTAATTTTCTGTTACAAATATATTTAAAATAATTACTATAATAATGATCCATTAATATAATAGTAAGAAAATGAATCTAGACATAGTTTTGAAATATTTCTTTTTGAGATATCAAAAGTATTTTTCTATCAATTATTTGTGATAATAGGCAGAGGTGGAGCTACTGTATTATAATATTGTATGTGGAAGTTGCTGCTTAGATCTTATATTTAATTAGAAAGTCAATCAAATATGTATAAAAATATTAAATTGTGAATCCAATAACTAAAACAAGACTATGAATTTTTTGAAAAGTTCAGAACTCATAAACTTTAAATACTTATTCGCCTATAATAATAGGTGTTCACTTGATCTATGATCACGTCCAACTCTAGTCCTAAAAAGAATAAGCGGTCGATGCAAATATAATTCGATCTAAGAGTCGTGAGTCGAATCTCACAGAAAATTAGGGCTTAGCTACAACTGTTCACTATTACTAAGAAGACATGCTCGAACAATTCCTAAGTTATAAATATTAAGATTCTTATGTCTAACTAATTAACTAACAAATTAAAGAAATGAATTAACAACTAAAGACAATAAGGGTTGGAGACAAGGTTAAAGAGGTCTAGAGTTATGATTTTCCCAATTGTCGGAATCCTTCCCGCTATGTCTTCTATAATTTTGTCTAATTATTCTCTACTGATCGTGAGTACTTTGGTTGTCGTAATTCTCTCTCGGGCAACTACCACAATCTACTAGATATATTCTCTCGAACTACACTAGCTGGCACTAATTCATCGCTGACTATGATCGTACCAAGGTTTCGTTATCTCTAATCTCGCCTTTAAACCATCTGTATTGATCTCTCACATACGTTAGGAGTGATGTTTGTCAACAACTACCTAAATGCATTCTCTCTCTCGAGCAGTATACACTAAGTAAGCACAGTCAATTGATGGCCATTCAATCATCAACAACAAACACGTAGTTGAACAAGTAGAGAAATTCAACGGCTCAATTATATAAATATATAACAAAAATTCATCCTCCAAAAGGTTCCATCAAAATCCTAGATAAAAAATTAGCTATTCATAATAGTATGCGAAACTACAATTCTAGAATTCATAGCAAATAATGGAAATAGAGGAAGAAAGAGGAAAAAACGTGAAGTTGATTCCTTCTTTTTCTTGCTCCGAGCGTATTTTTGCCTCCCTAAAGTCTTCTCTCCTTCCAAAGTAGTGTCTCCCTCTCAAAAGCACTTTTTAGGATGTATTTATAGCAACTAGGGTTTGTATGGGGTGAATTTTCCTTCTTCTGTTTCGGATTGGAGAAGCTGGTTTCTTCTGCTCCGGTCCCGGTCTACGAAGTGAACCTCGCTTTGCTGTCCGGACTTTTTTGGTCAGATCTTTTGTTAACAGTTTTCCTCCTATTTGATTCTTTTCCACATAAGTTTGTTCCTACACATAAAAAACATGTAATGAGTAATTTTCACTTCAAAAACGATGTGAAGTCACAACTGACACAAAAAATAATTCACAAACATACTCAAAACATGCAGTTTCATCCTTTATCGATCTACGATTTTAAAATTTTTAATTTGTATAAATATAATTCGAACTGATAACGAGTTTTTCATCTGATGCCTACCAAGCATGGAGGTCCCTTGTCTATATATTTCTTGAATAATCTATGCGGTATATCTACCGGAAATACTAGTTAACACTTAACACCATATATAATTAAAATATTTATTTACCCTGGATGCCTATATTATAAATTAATATTATCATGTATACCTACTTTATAAATTTATTTTAATTATTCACTATTCCACAATTTAAGGGATTGTATTCTTATACCTTTTCTCTCTCCCATCTTTCTTTTTCCAATATGTCCTTCCTCTTCACTACCTAATTTAATTTGATCTTCTCTGCAATAATGATGTTTTAATTCTGATATCGGTATTGTATTTAAAGAAGTAGGTTAATTACGGTGTTAAATGGACGAGGTGGAATATTTTGCATTTTGACATTTCATGAGTCTTTCATAGTCATTTCTTATCAGGTATCACATTATTTTCATATTGCCTTTGATGAACACTATAACGCCATAACTCTCAACTTTTACTGGGATGATTGCTTAAAAATAAAGCTTTCGTCCTATTATTAACCCAAGCAATATGTGAAATGTGTGTATGAACTTGTTTGTGAGACTAGTAAGTGTTTATTGGAATATTGTCGCTTGTTATTAAATACTGTGGTTTTGAATTGGATATTATACTTTTATTTGAATACCGTAAATAGTTTTGGAATATTTTTGAATTGAATAGTGTAGTTTCGAATGGAATATTGTATTTCTGAAATGAATATTGTAGTTGTAAATTGAATACTGTATTTTTGAGTTGAGTATTGTAGTTTCAGGTGAACTACTAATAAACATACTGTTAGTTTTTTTACAATAGTATTAGTATGAATACTATTAAATTTATTGGAATATTTGTATGTATACTATTAGTTTTAATGGAATAATAGATGTACATATACAATTAATTTCTGGTTGAATGTAAATATGTTGTTAGTTCAATTGGAATACTGTTAGATATACTGTAATATACTTAATTTTTTATTGGAATATTGCCAATTTATTGTTAGTTCGATTGGAATATTAGTTTATACTTTGGAATATAATTAATTTTTGATTGGAATATCGGTAGGTATATTATTAGTTCGATTGGAATAGCGGTATATTTCAGTAAATTTTTTATGAAATTTCATCTGAGACTTAGGAATCTGCTCTTGGAAGAAAGAACTCAATTAGTGAAAAAATGGAGAAGTTGCCCATTGGAAAGAAGATTTATAGGTATAGAAGTGATTGTAATTAATAAGTTTTCCTTTTTTTAATATGAGCACCATTTCTCAGGCTTCGTGTTTCCAGCCTTGCAAATGGGTTGGTATTTTATAGATATAGAGTGTAAATTCTTTTGGACACCTGATATAATTTTAAAATTTGGGGGAAATCAAGAAAATGGGTATATCGTGAAACTTAATTCCCTTCTTTTACGAACTTATTAATGGGAATTGCAGAATTGCATTCAAAGGGGATCTTTTACAGGTCCAAAACTTTGTTTAACAAGGCCACTTTTGGTAACATCGATGTTAGGTCTAGATGTACACGTATATATCTTGAATTCTATCCATAACCTAAATTTCCCTTTCTCGATTTCGTAGTTATAGAAATGATATCAAAATTGTATATATATGCAGATAGAAGCATGGAAGATTAATATACGTAGTTAAAGATACAATAAAAATAAATGAAATTGTAACCTCAAGTTGTTCTAAACGGAGCCCTTCTATACAGACGTTGTTATACCGTCCAAAAGTATATAAGTATTTTGAAATATAAATTATTATGACTTATAATATTTTATATGTAGTTTAAATACGTAATTTTATTCTAAAAAAGCTTAAAAATATGTTTCTAATTTCATTGTTAAAATTAATAATTTTGACCCTCGTACTTTATAACACGTTACATAAATTAAAACAAATAAAACATATAATAATGTATAAGAGTGTATAGACAGTATGAAAAAAAGGTATATGAATGTAAACTAAAAATATGACTATATAGATGCAATGTATTGTGTTGGACACTTGGACTGCATAATTTTTCCTTTTTTTGTATTTAAAAACCTTTTGAGTAGGAAGGGAGGTTTGTGGTAGCGAATTTAATAGAAGAAAATGTTTTGATGAAAATTGAAACTTATAGTTGTAGGATATATATGAGGTACTAACTTATTACTCTCAGTTATTATCATATGTGTTTGGTAGTATTAAATCTTTACGTGATCCATAAGTTATTATTAACTTATGACACAACTTATGTTTATTCATGTGAAAAGACCCCACTTGTAATAACGAGTAAACCGTGAAGCTGAGTGGACCCATCTTCACTCAGATTAACATTATATTCAACACGTCTAAGGAACATTAACCGATTTTCATATTTATGATTACGTAACTTATCATTCAATGTGTATGTAAGAAACAAGTGGGAAAAAGTTAATATTTGTACTAGTGTTTTAGCACTTGGAACTTATTTATTGATTTTATTTTGTTTCGCTTAAGAACTTGGCGGTTCGTTAAGCATTTTTAGCCTGATCAAAATAAATAACTCTGATGGCTAAAAATATACACAAGTTATACAATGCGTGGATAATTTTCGAAATCATAATCTATTTATAAAGGCGGAGCTACTGAAGTTTATGAGTTGGGAAGTCTAATCATGGGTTTTTAAATTAATAGTTTATACATATTCAAATGGATTGCTAAGGCAAATACAGAGTTTCATACTAAAACTATTGGGTTCGATCGAATCTGTAACCCGTGTAATAGCTTCACACCTCTCTGTTGATATACAACATAGAAACATGTTATTTTGAGTGTCCGTATGAATTATTAAAAAACTTGGTTCTTTATCGTATTCCTTAATTGTGAAGTAAAATAAGCAATAAAGTAAGCACATTGATTTTTACGTGAAAAATTACCCGGCTCAAAAGGTGCAAAAACCACGACCTACCGTGTAGGATTTTCAACTTCAACTCCACAGGAACAATGAGCCGAAATATAATTACAAGACTGTAATTCAATACTCTCCAGTACTCCTACTATGACTATTTGATTTACAAGTTACTCTAACTTGTAAAAACAAACACTCGCTCCAACTCACTAATTGTCTGTGACACTTTGATTACAACTCAATTTCTTAAAACACATTCACTAGACTGATTCAAGAAGAACACAACACTGGTACTCCACTAGAGTGAATAAAATGTAGTTCTTCAGTTGATGTGTGAAAGGATAATTTCAGAAGTCCAAAATAGATAGTATTTAAACGCCTGGACTTTAAGATCTTCAAGGAGTCCTATGCATAGTCATCTTCTTGTTTGATAGGACTCTTACTGGAAGTTCCGAGGACTCCACAAGTTTTGGGACTCATGTCTCTTGCTAATTTGTTCGTATCTTCTTGGATAATAACCCTTATCATATGTAGCAGTCTTCTTCCATCAAACTCGGACTTGGGTAACTTTGAGATAAAGTTACTGTCTTGTACAAACGTACAATCATCAACCAGAGGAGCTGGTTCTTAGAACAGTTGAGCAGCTGTTGGTTTTGACAAAGTCCCACATCGGTGGGCTTTGGAAAAATAGTTGGGTTTTTTCCTATAAAAGGAGGCCTAATGTTTAGGATTTAAACACACCTCTCATTTGCCTTCATATCTTCTTAAGGCATTTGTATCTTCTCTCTTTAGTATTATTTCACTTGTATTTTTGGAGTGGAATAAAATATTGGTTGTGTCCGAGGAAGTAGGCAAAATTGGCCGAACCTCGTAAATTCTGGTGTTCCTTTTATTGTTTATTTATTATTTGGTGGCTGTCATAATTTTTGGTATAGTAGTTGTGACTTATTCACACTATATACATTTGGCTTCCGCAACAATTGGTATCAGAGCCAAGGTACTGTCTAAGTATGCTCTGTGGTTGCAGCATAGTCTGATCTTCCACATCAGAAAAGATTTATCTTGGTAACTGAGTCAAGGTTCTGTCTGAGTATGCTCTGTGGTTGCAACTTAGTTTGATCTTCCACACCAGAAAGGAAATAATCTTGATTTGTGTCGTC
>MCJB01029527.1:21675-68775 GCA_002018475.1 Nicotiana obtusifolia | reverse complement strand
GTTCAAACACTGTTTGGACTTGGTTAATGTCTTGCACATTTGAAGTTTGGCGCCCGGAGGCGCAAATTTGAAGCACCACGAAATTGTTTTTTTTTTGGGTTATGTTTGTTTAAGAAGATTTGTATTTGGTGGGACTTGAAATTAAGCCAAGGTGGAGATTTGTTGACTTTTTGGCTAAATCCCAATCTCCCACATCGGTATTTAATGTTTTGGGAAGGAGGTTTGGAGATTATAAATTAACTCCACCTCCTTCAATGTTAGTATCCCAACAAACTCTCTTCTCCCACATTAATAAAAAGCGGGCTGTTTGAGCGGTGCTCGGAGACTAGGCTAAATTGGCCGAACTCCGTTAACAAATTTTCGGGTGTGTTCTTTCTTTGTCTCTTTTATTATTCCGCTTTATTTCTTTTCTGTTGTAGTATAATATTCAATATTATTTGTCGGGTATTTGTATTAGTGTTCTGTCTAGTTCATTTGTTTTTGAACTAGTTCATTTCACTAGTTGTGTTGTCGTAGTGGGAAAATTACCCGTTTTTCCCAACATATATAACTTGAATCATATGAGCTGAACTACTATTTTCTTCCCTTTGTATAATAGATAATCCTATTTGCCTAAATTTGCCACGTTGCACCTTCCCAAAGTTTAAACCCATGGTATCACTTTACACTCATATAGGATTGGTAGAATTAATTAACATACTTTTAGAGACATCTAATTGCGGTGTGTGCTTGATTTAATTCAACCTACGTGGAGGTATAACACAAGTATGGATTCGATCGAACCTAGTAATTTTGATCCAAACTTCATAGTTGTCTTAAGAAATTTATTTAATATATACAAATTATTAATTTAGAACCGAGTAACTTAAACAAAGTAGCTAAATTTCTGAACCCATAAATTTTAAATTCTGATTTCGCCTCTGATTCAACCAGATGATGACAGATTATATTAATCTAACCGAGTTCTTGGAGCAGTTGTACAAACACTGGCTTGACATGAAACCATAAAAGGAGGGAAAAAGGCAATTTAAATAATGGCAGATTAATGTTTGTGTACTATATACTGATCCAAGAAGATTCTCGAATAAAATTATTGTAGAAGGAAACACTTTTTTCTTGAAAATTCTTTAAGAGGCAAAGCAATTAGTGGTTCAAGCACGCAATGCATGTCGTAACTATCACTATTCACTATATGTGGACGTAGGTAAGTATCAGCTTCCACTATAGTTTAGGGCATTTGGTTCAGATTTTCATGGAAAGATGTTAACTTCCACATTATATCTCCAACTATACTTCAATCATGAGTTAGTCAAATCAACGAAGAACTGGGAACAGATTTTCTAATCTCACTTCCAGAAAGGACAAAGAAGAACAAATCATTCAAATTAAAAGACAACCGTTCTTACTTTTTTTTCCTCTGAAAAGACTGAAAGTGCTAACACTATAATAGCATACATGGCGTTTGGATAAAGAGATCTGTAACTTAACCTCCATCTGCTTGCTATTAGTCCCAAAGTAGAAGTTCCAACAGTGGATTCGTAGACATGGTATAAACCACAATTTTCATACATTAAAGTGAAGATATTTGAACTTCTTCCTCTTACTAGGTGTCAACTCTTTTCTGGTTATAGAATGGGAGGCTTTACGCTATTATCCAAAATCATGCCTCTACGAAAAGCAAGAAGGAATATATGAGAGACATGCAGTAGTGAAAATATACTCTATTTACTGCATTAACAAAATGACATCTCTTTATATATAAAAATGTTTATTTTAAATTTTCAATTCTATAAATTCTCTTATAATCATATAAATGTCATGAAAAGTTTAAGATTACGAAGTTCTAAGTAATACTTCTAGAATAAAGCGAAAAACATGTTTTTCTTTCTTAAACTTCATACCTGTCCACTCAACCAGTGAATGCTGAAAAGCTGCTGATAAAATGTACTTCCTCCGTTTACTTTTACTTATTCACTATTGACTTTGCATATTCCTTAAGAAATAATAAATAAAGTGCATAATTTACCATGATACTCGTATTAATTGGTGTATAGTCGTAATGGATTAAGAATAAGTAATTAATGCTAAAGGCAAAACAAGAAAAATAAATTACTTTTCTCTTGATATGCGAAAAGTGAGAAGTAAAGATGAAGAAAATTATTTTTAGAATACTTTACAACTAAAAGTGAACAGAGCGAGTATGATCCAAAAATCTTGCTGCAAATGGCACAAAATTAAAGGTGACAACATGCTACTGATGCTGTCCAAATGGAACGTAGCAGTCAACTTCTTAAGAAGGGAAAACCTAATTATTCTCATCTTTAACCATCCCACAGTTAAACGATATCCTGAGACATGATATGGCATAATCTAGTAGGATGAATGTCTAATCAAGAAGCTTAAAACCAGGCAAAATGGTCCTTGTTGGGGCCTCAGTTCAGCTTGAATCACACATACCAAGGTTGATTAAAATTGTGGGGAATGTTCAAACTGTTGTTATTTGTATATTCAAGATGCGGCTCCAAATTGAACTTGTGAATGAAATTAATCCAAGCATACATTATTGTATTCCATATCGATAATGCTCATATTGTGTTTGATCTGTCATGTCATGGAGTTTATCTTGATGATGCTGAACACATCCGCACCTATCAAATCAGCTATTGAGGTGGCTTCAAAAGTTAATCACTCTCAGAGGTAATTGTCTTTAATTTCTACAGTAATTTATCTTTAAAGTCAAACTTATATTGAAATGAAATGAATCTAAATATAACCAAATGAATTAAAAAGAAAATATACTACCGATCCCAACTAGTTTAGACTTTAGATAATGATTGTTTGAGTATATATACTGATTAAGCACAAATTATACAGTGATTATATCAAACTAATATTTGTTAAAAATAAAGATTAGTGTTATCTTTTGCTATGGACTTTGTTGGGTTGGTGTTTTGCGTGAAATCCCTTATTTATTGGATAGGAATTAACCTAAATATAAAATACCCATCAATCCAACTGCTTGAACAAATTAAACACAATCTGCTGATGTATAATATTAATAAATTTCAAATATAATATATATATGTAACTGTATATAATCAAAATATAATTTATATTTGTCGATTATAAAAAGTAAACAATGAATTCGATCCGCAGTTTGTGTAAAGATAGGTGACTGGTTTTGGAACAATGACACTGTGGTCAAATCCCGCCAGAGATGGGCTGATGTTTTATAGGATCAAGAGCAGACCCATAACTCCCCCACTCTTCAACGTTGGGGACTGGCCCGTAATAAAGTGGCCTTAAAATTATGTGGGCCTAAAACGGCCCAGCCCAACTCCATACCCGCACAAAAGAAGAAAAGAAGAAGAAGACTCAAAAGAACAACCTTGCATTCTTGCGCCACAAGTCCGAATCACTACGCTAGTACTGGAAAGTAGCTTGAAATTTACAATTAATGGAGTTTTATGCTGAGGAAGGAAAGAATTTGAGCTCAGCTAACTCCACGTTGATTCTGGTATGCTTCTAGGGTTTTGCTCTCAACTTCTTTAGTGATTCTTACACTCTCTTTTTTTCCCGGTTCTGTAATATTGTTATTTGTTTTTACTGTAGCCGGCGCTATCGGTAGGAAATGTAGGGCAACTAGCGGTGGATCTTCTAGTAGCTTCTTTGAGAGCGGAGAGAATTGGATATTTGGACGATCCAAATGTAGTTCCCTGCGTTGGGAATGACGCCTATTGGCCTTCTCCGCCTGGTGAACTCGCGCTTCCTCTCGAAGGTATCAATTACAACTTATTACTTAATTTGACTTGTGCATTATTATATTGAGGACAATTGAAGAAGTATTAAAGTAGTTGTTATTAAAAGTTTGTTTTTATAGATGTTCGTATAAATTTAACTTTGAATAGTTAGATAAATTTGTATTTTTGATTAATTGTATAGAATAGTATTGTTATTGGAATGATGGCAACTGTTTTGGAACGTTACAAAATGGAAAGAGTATCAGTTAAATTGAAAAGAAAGGAGTATACTTTTTGAGATTTTAGGAAGGAAATGACGTTTCTGATTTTGGTTCATGGCAGTATATGAATCATCTCCTGATGCATTGGCTCTGGTACAGCAGAGGTCTCCAGTTGTTAAGGTAAATGTTAGTACTTTTTTTGGCAACGGGTATCATTGCTGCTTGATCTGGTCTTTTTCTCTCGTGCAAGCCGTCTAGGAGGGGAATATAACGCAAGAGCATATAACATCTTTTTATACCATCAGGTATTTAAAACAACTATAGGTAACTGTTAAGTAAATGTGAATTAATTAATCAGAAAAGATGGTAGTAAACTACTCCAGGTTAAGCTACAGTGATAATGTGAAAATTGTCTGGACTATTTATATTACTTAAATCCGACTTTTTATTGCAATGTATGATATTAAGGTTCTCTCTGTGGTTGTTTAGTTCTAACAGCTTACCCAACAGGGCATGATGGTTGAATTTGCTAGGAGCTTGGCGAATTTTGTTGCTGCCAATGGGACGAAACATGTTATCGTGCTCTCAGGCTTGGAGTTTGGGCGTTGGCGAAACATTGATATGTCAAGGTGTCAAAATAGAGCATTTTTTAAACATATATTATCCATTTTCTTTATGTGCGTCAATGATATATGGTTCCACTTTTCACTAAATGGTGTCCTCCCTCCTTCATTGATAATTCATTTTACATGGAAAATTTTAGTTGCTTTTTCTGAGATCATTATCCCGTGAATTGCCGACTGTTCCTGTTATTATGAGAGTTTTAGCTTCTTGCATCTGAATACATAAATGTAGGGGGCTTAATATATGTGGGTTAGGTGCACATCACAGGTTCGCACCTTGCCGCCGACAAAAGCCTAGTATTTAAGTGGAGAAGGGGGGGGGGGGGCATTATCCACAGAGTTCCGAACGTGCGGCACTGGCCCTCTTGAATTTCTCGGTTATAGAATAAAAATAAAAATGTAGGGACTTAATAAGTAAAGACTGCAAAATGAGATGCTTCTTTGCTGGAAATGTTACTGCAAGATTATGTGTACGTGAAAAGTTATTCTAGTTTTGAGCCTATTAGTGAAGGTGAACATTTCCAAACTGTTGCCTCATTAAGCCATTAAGTTTACTGTTGCTTATTCTACTGACTTGCGTTGAGTTCTTTTCTTTGAACATTTTAATTGATTCTATGGTGAAATTGATTTTATGGCTGTTCTGCACCCCAGTGGATTGCAGATACATTACCTTTCTAGTTCCAATTCAGATGGAACAGACGATCAATGTGAAAGACAGGGCTGGAAAAGATTACCAGAGTATGATCCTGCGCAGAGAATGTGGAAGTATTTAAATGATTTAGCCAAAAGTACTGCCTCTGAGTTGGAGGATTTGCCTTATGAAGAGCTTGGAGATGAGGATTACTATGCCAGTTTGCCTTATGCTGCCTTGTTTTCTTGTCTTAAGGTTGTGATATATTTGTTTCAGTTGCTCACCATGGATAACTTGATGCGCTAGTACATTTCATGAAAAATTAATTGTATGTCATATGTGACTTTCATATTTATAGAATCTGACTTCTTTACCTTGTAGTTTCTTTCAAATTGTCCTTGCTTATGTTGCTAAATCCTGCTGTCTTTTTGTTGCTCCATAATACATTCCACATGAGCTTGAGATTTCTAAGTAGTTAATTTTTTGGTTTTCTTTTGGGATTGTGTTCCTTCCCGGCATGTTGAACGCTAAAGATCTGACATGTATTATAGCATGCTTAAAGTAATTATTTGGTCTCGCATCTCAAAAAAAAAATTTCGTTTCTCTGATAAAGTAATAGATGATTTTTCCCTTTTTCATTGTTTTGATGTGTCATCTGAGTATGGTGTCCTTTTCAGATCATCTGAACTTCTCTGGTAAATTACTTCTCCAGCTAAAGTTCGCACAACTTCTTTGTAGATATGTTTCAGATGAAATCAGATCAATGGAAAACTACTATTTGGTTTCCTTTGTAATTTATGTTATCAGTATCTCAAGACTATTCTTAATATGAACTTACATATTTATCCACATTTTTATGTTAAAGTATACTTTTCTACCCTGATTGAGTTTGTGTATTAATCTATTTGTTTATTGGTCCAGGCCAAAGGTCTGAAGGTCACTTGTCTACTGTGTTATTGCTCGGAGGGAGACAACATTCCCGATGCTTTCAATTTGGCTGATGCAGTATCAAAAGCTCTGGGGCTCCGACCTAATAGTTCTCAAGGTGAGTTGTTGTTTCCTGGTATGATCAATCAGCTTTCTTTCCTTGATTTCTTGATTTCTTGATCTCTGCTCAATCATACGATGCTTGGTAAGAAAATTAATGCTGCTATAGCCTTCTGCGTTTAAAGTACCTAAATACAGTCAAGTAACTCTTATCCTGTCAGCTAATGTTTAGTTGCTGAATATTGACCCTAGCATATCTGAATCTGGCCAATAAAACAAAGTGTTGTCTGCTTGATTAATTTACATGAGAGGCGATTGAGCTAATGAAGATAATCAGTTCGTCTTCAATTGTTATCCTGACCATTTGGGAGGGGGAGGTTTTGGGATTTCATGCCTTTGTAGTATGTCTAAAATTATCGCAAGACGCATAGATATGGACTAAGGTAACCTAGGGATATTAACACCTTTCTAGTACGTTTAAGATTGCCACAGGACGTATAGATATGCACTATTTTGTAACATAATTTTCTGAGGCACTAACTGACCTCTTTCACTGGGGTCGTTCAGGTAATGAAGGTGGAAGCTGGACTGTGCCATTTTCGTGGAAGAGTGTGTATGGTCCTCCACCAGATATGTCTCTTTTTTAGGCCACTTTGAAGCAGTTTATATCTGCTGTTACATCTCTCTCGGTCTCTTTGGCTATGATCAAGTGAAATTTATATCTGTGGTTCATTTTGGTTGTACAAGTTTCTAGTTTGAAAGTGTTTGTCATCACAATTTTAAGGGAAAGAGTAGGCAGCGAAATTTAAACTCGTAAGCATCTTTTCAGCTTAGTTAACTCATCAAAAGATCGTTGAAATATTAGGTTGTAATGGTGACAAAAAATAAGGTTTAGATTCTTCATAACCCTACTTAAGGTGGAAATGAAGAAAAAATAGGAAGTACTGTTTTTGAAGCAAAATCATTTTCTTTGAAAAGGTTAATTAGGTCGTAAGGTACATGAATCAATATGCAGAAAATTTTTGGCCTTGACGAGATAAAAACTACGCTGTGTGATGTCACTCAAACCTCTCTATAACCGCTGTGTTTGTTCCGATATTTTTTGGATGTTACAGTGAAATGCCGTTATAGAGAACATATATTATAACTTAATATAAAAGATTCTGATTGTGACTAAAAAAAAGAAAGACTATTTTAGGTGAATGCAATTCTTTTTTCCTTGCGAAGAAAACAGATAGTTGAGAATTTGTCATGCTTGAGCTTTACCATGACACAGAACTGCATAGTATATGGCATAACTTAAGAATATGATAATTTATTGATCTAACTTCTTTTTTAATTGAATATTGTGTTTAACTTACTTTTTAACGATGAATCACTTACAGTAACATCTGGCGGAACCTGAATTGGCTGATATTTGAAGTATAAGTTGGAAAAAAGTAAGTAAAATTTTACACATGGAGGTATGCGCTATATGCCCTAACCCTAGGCTATTTACGTCTAATGAATCCACTCTAGTATATTCGAGGCTTGACTTTTCTATATTACAATCATGATAACTATGAGAGATAAATAGCTTCGGTTAATTAGTGGTCGGTAGTGAACCCTTTTTTTTTTTTTTATAAAAAAAACATATTTTATTTTACTTTTTTTTTTTAAAGGTTTAATACATACTTTACAGTTTACCCCCTCCAGCTTTTAGGCAAATTCCTTTGACGCACTTCAGTTTCACAAGCAACTTTTTACACAGCGAGTGAACTTTTGCTAGGATTTAACCGTACACTATAATAGTACAGGGAAAAGTGAAAATCATTGTACCGCAACTCTAATCCTTGAACATAAATTCCTCAATATAGTATTAAACTGATGTTCGTTTCACAAAACCTCTAATGGCATTTCAATATCCATTTCGATAGATCTGGAAGATGTTTCACACACCTCCAAAACTTACCTAATTCCTAGAAACCAGACATTGTTAGAATAGGAGGCTCATCTCATTAAACCTTTGGCGGCACATTGTAATTTACAGTACACCTCTTATCTCACTATGGGGTAATCTAGCCGGTACTTATGTATTTTGCGGCAGCATCAAATCTTTTAGAGGGATTTTAGTTAGAGGCAGATTTATGTGTAATATTGAGAGGTCACCGGATATTGTAAATTTCGACATAATTTTGTATGTACAAGCGTATATATCTTGAAAATGATTATATAAACAACTTGACATCTTACACATTAAAAGTCTTTATGGGGCATTGGTTGAAAAGAATAGTGATGCTCATCGTACCAAAATCCAGGGTCCATCCTTGATTTAGCGACGTCCTAATCCATGATTGGAGAATAATGCGATGAAAAATGGGATCCACAAAATATGTATGCAACATGAGTTAGGAGGGCCAATCAAATCAACCGAGAAAATAAGCTGGGATTTCTCTATTTAGTTAGTTGAGAAGCCAGGAAAAGAAAATATGATTATTCATTAATTGGTGTGAGAAATTTTACTTTCTGTGTAGCACAAGCAATACTAGTTGTGTGAAGGTGTTCTCTTCTTGACAAGTGTAATTAGCGGGCGCAAAATTTTCATAATCACCTCCTTCTGTGTTCATGCATTTTCAATTCAGTCCTTAAGATAATTTATGCGTCTTATTTTTCTTTTTTAACCTGCTAAAAAAGATTTCAACTAACTATATTTAAGTTGCTAAATTTCGACGAATTCCATCTCTCACACAAAGGTGACTCGCGCTCATCCTATCATAATCTCTCCACAATACTAGAATAATAGAGAGAGAGTTGTTTTGATGGATAATTCATTGGTTCTGTATATATTATCCGTCAAACTAGAAGTTTGTATTTTGGCACCAGGATAATTAAAGAAAATATCAAAGCATCAGTCTTTTGCGACACCTTTAACATTAAAAATGAGGTGAAAACGAATATATTAGACAAAAACTACTCGATCCTAATCCATTGGAACTGATACAGAGCTCAAGGACATACGTTAACATATTGTCTTCTTTTCTACTACGACATCTACTTGTTGAAGTTTCGTTTCCCTAATTTCAAAGCACAATATTACTTTTAAAAAGAACATGACATGAAATGTTAAAGGGCTTAAAGTTTATTTATCCATGGTTAGGTACCTCGCAACTTGATTAAAAAAAATTACCCAAAAAAAATGTTGGGATCGAAAAAATCAGGTGGAAGCTAGTAAAACAAACCTTGAACGACAATAAATCAGATAACAAAAGAGAAATATATCAAAAGAGACACAACTATTTAACGTGGTTCGGTCAATTGACTTACATCCACGGCGAAGATGAGCAATCCACTATATAAAAGAGAATATAAAATATCGAGAAACAACCTTACGAAGAGGCAAACACAAGTTACACACTATCACTTGTCCCGTAAAGTTCTCCCCTAAAACACGACTCTCAAACCCCATATGACTATATTGTGGATGCTGCTGAATGAGAAGGAATGATCCTCAATTTATAGAAGTCCACACCTTTTCCTACAAGAAAAAGGACTAGTCAAATATGAGAGATTTATAATTTCATAGAAAAACCCAATTATGATAATTTGTTGCCCTTTCCTTCAAGAGATAGAAAACCAAATATGGTAAGAAAATTAGGACAACACCTAACAAAAAAACGCACAACTGAATTATACGAAATGGTCAAACTTAGTTCTCATGGTTGAAAACGAATATATCAGAAAACAATTTCGACAATTATCCATTTGAATTGATCCAAAGCTAAAGGATAGTTGATCATGATTCAAGTGATGTATTTTTCATGTATTTTTCTCTATCATAAAAATTGATCTGATATAGATATTGCAATTTAATTTGTCTTCCCGAAACCTTGTTGGAAGTTTCTACTTATTGAAGCTCCATTTGCTAATTTCATAGCACAATAATATACTCCCATTCCCTTTTATCTCGTATACTAAAAATAATTTTTTTTCTTTCTTTATCCATTTTAGTAGATTAAGAATTATATTTTTTCCCAAAATTTTCCTTAGTATCAAGTATCCAACTTCCTAAATTTATTAGAGTTACAACCTCAATAATCATTAACAAAAGTAATTTAATAAAATAAACCCTTAATAAATATTTTCTTAAGGGCGTGTTTAGTCAATAAATGACTAGTAAAACGAAAGGGAGGGAGTAGTGCTTAATTTTATATAGAATTTGAAAAAAAAAATGCTGAAGGACTTAATGTCTATCCAAGGTTAGGCGCTTTAATTACAACTAGTCTAAAGATCGTAATAATCAAGCAACTTCACCTTAAAATGCAGCCCCATGTGGCTACGTAGTAGTATAATACAAAGGCACTACTATTTGGTTTCGTTCTAGTTGCTCTGAATAATCAAACTTCTCAATTCAATTTACTTGAATAACTCAACGTTCTTTAGCCGCCTGTAAATTGTTGTTGTACTATGTAGACTAAAATCTTTGACATTACTTCTATCGTAGATCTTATAAGTACATCAGCTAGCATCTTCATCAACTCATTAAACGGATATATACACAAAGCAGAAACACCAAAAACCGCAAAAGATTTAAAAAAAATGTCTTCCCCTTTGGTATCATCAAATAATCTTCCAGTACGTGAAATCCCAGGTGACTATGGTTTCCCTATTATCAGTGCCATTAAAGATCGATACGATTACTTTTACAAACAAGGTGAAGATGCTTGGTTTCATAGCAAAGCTGAAAAATACAAATCCACTGTTGTCAAAATCAACATGGCACCAGGCCCTTTCACCTCTAATGACTACAAGTTAGTGGCATTTCTAGATGCCATTAGCTTTGTTTATATGTTTGATAACTCTCTCATTGACAAAACTGACACTCTAGGTGGCACATTCAAGCCCGGTAAAGAATACTACGGTGGTTATCGTCCTGTTTCTTTTGTCGATACTTCTGACCCTAACCACACTGCTCTGAAAAACTACATTCTTACTTCGTTCGCTAAGCGACATAACTTATTCATTCCCCTTTTCAGAAACTCACTGTCTGATCACCTCTTTCAAAATCTTGAAAAACAGGTTTCTGATCAGGGGAAGTCAGATTTCAATGCACTTCTCCCGGATATGACGTTTGGTTTCATTTTTCGCTTGCTTTGTGACCAGACTAATCCATCTGATACAGTTCTTGGCGCTCAAGGACCAGAATATCTTCGCAAATGGCTTTTTCCTCAGCTCATTCCATCATTGAGCGCGAGAAAACTTCCTAGCTTTGTAGAAGATTTGCTCTTCCATAATTTCCTGATACCATTTGGTTTCGTTAAAAATGATTACAATAAGCTTGTTGATGCATTTAGCAAGAATGCAGGGTCCATGTTAGATGAAGCTGAGAAACTTGGGATCAAAAGAGAGGAAGCTGTACATAACATACTTTTTCTCGTGGGAATTAATATGTTTGCCGGCTTGAATGCTTTCTTCCCTCATCTCATCAGGTCAGTGTTGGAATTTGGACGTACGTTAATTAGTTACGCCCTGAAAAATATAGTAGCGTGACACAAGTTATACATAAAAGATAAGGCTTGATCCTGATTTGATTATATGCAGGAGGAATGAAGATATATATCCCTTCCTAGGTAATAACAATAAGACTAGTGTATTATGTTCATTGACTACATACATGGAAAAGACGATCCAAGTTATAAATAAAATACAAGTTCTAATCCTAATTTAATTATACTCCCTCCGTACTTGTCCACTATGGATTTTGCACACCCCTTCAAAAATAATAAATGAAGTGCATAATTTATCATGATACCCATATTAATTGGTACATATTTTTAATGGATTTAATAAAATGATTTGAAATGAGTAATTAATACTTTGGTTATAATAGGAAAAAAGAAACTGTCTTCTCTTGATATGCTAAAAAGAGTAAAAGTGAAAATTTATTTTTATAATATTGAACAAGTAAAAGTAAACCGAGAGAATATATAGAACTATTTAATATTTTACTTTGCTTATGCGTGTGATAAGTAAGCCGCATTAACTATAAGCATGTGACAGGTAAGTTTCTTTATTAATAGAGACCAACCATCTACCTAGTTAACACAAGAACAACCGTCGTGTAAATGTTCCTTCTAAAACATGGTAACTAACGGTTGTGAAAGATGATCACAGGGTTAACCACCAACTGTTACTACTGAATCATGGTCTCCTATATAAATTTCTCACATGAACACTTTCTTTCCTCATCTGATCAGGTTTGTGGGCGAAGCAGGGCCTACTCTACACGCTCGACTTGCCAATGAAATCAGGTCAATTATTAAGGAAGAAGGAGGGGCAGTCACATTATCAGCAATCAACAAGATGAGTTTGGTCAAGTCCATAGTCTATGAAACGTTGAGGCTACGTCCCCCCGTGCCATTACAGTACGGTAAGGCCAAAAGAGATTTCATGGTCCAGAGCCATGATGCATCTTACATGATCAAGAAAGGGCAGTTCGTCGTTGGATATCAGCCCATGGCTACTAGGGATCCCAAGATTTTCAAGAAACCCGACGAGTTTGTCCCTGATAGGTTCATGGGTGAAGGAGAGAAAATGATCAAACATGTTCTTTGGTCTAATGGAAGGACAACAGAGGATCCTGCACCAGATAATAAGCAATGTGCAGGAAAAGATTTGGTGCATTTGTTGGGCAGACTAATGTTGGTGGAGTTTTTCTTGAGATACGACACTTTCACTGTGGAAATCACTCCCCTCTTTCGTGCACCAAATGTTGCAATCAAGACATTATCTAAAGCAACTTGATTTTCTGATGTAATGGATGTTTAATCAAGTCATGGAAGTGTGTGCGCGCGCGCATTGGTGTTCTTGCATAATTATTGAATTTTTAATTTGTATTGTATTTATTTAATTTGATTATTGTTGTTTTTGCTATTTATTATTCAGATCAATAAATTAGAAGAATTACTCATTAGAAGTATAGTATATATATACTTGTCCAATGTGGAAGATTGTTAATTGTTAGCTGATTTGTTAAGACAGGCATCAAAATGTTTTTGCTCTTCATTATGATTAGTACATATAGACCATTTGCTTTCTCTATTCTGCAAAAAAAAAATGTTTTTGCTCATTTGCTTGTAATCTCCAGCTAGTGATTGTGTCCTACACGGTACTGCCCAACCCAACTCAAATAAAGAAAGAACAGTATCAATTAGCTGACTGTGTTACATTAGCTAACATTAGAGACTTTTATCCTGTGGGTACAATGTATAGACTCTCTCTACTATTACGACGTGACAACTGTGTTACAAGATGTGTCTTTTTTTCTATCTTTATTAGTTCGAAACTCGGTAAGTCGGTTGATAATGGATCCACCCTCTACCATTTACCATTTAAATACCAGGATACTGTCTATAAGAGAATTCAAATCCCTATTATGCGCGTAAAGCACAAATCACTACCACGAGAGCAAAGCCCTAGCTAAGCACCAGTGTTGGTAATACTACCTTGTCAGCATCCTAAAGCACTGGACCCATCATTCGGATAATTGATACTCTCGAGCTACTTGCCTCTCCATTTCAAAGACCTACAAAGAGAAGACCCGTTGGTTTCTAAACTAACCACAGGAAGAAATTTATTTCAAGGAGGTACAGTGATTTTCACCAAAATTTAGGTAAAATAAAACTCTAATATGTGTCGCTGTAGATTGCAATAAAGACTAACATTATGCTACTGTACTTCAGACTTAATTTTGATGTCTCTATTTGATATTTTCCAACAACCACGCGTATTTTGTTTTTACCTGAGGTCCCAACTGATAAAGCAATCCGCATAAGTCATAGTTGATACAATGTATCGGTTCTTAAGAAAGACCATCAATTCATATTCACTTAATATATCTTCAACATTAAAGATTGGGACCGAGAGAGTAGTATGATGACATAAATCATAATAGTCTAAAAACTAAATCAAACTTTACCTTCTCATATAAAGGTGTATACGGGTAAAAGCGAGACTAATGAGCACTCCAGTTTTCTGGTGAGGCGAACGAAGCAAGGACGTGATTACAAGTAATCGGAATCGGAATCAGGAGCCCCTCACGTCAAGGCCCGAATAAAGCACCTGCCTTCGGAGCCATCGAGACCATGCCTCCGGACCCGATTCGAATAACGACACCTCGGAGAGCAATGCCAAACGTCCCCACACGATTAACAAAGGACCGTGATATCCGTGCCCGACCGGATATTACGGCGTGAATCTCGACCCGTATCAGCAGTTGATCAGTGAGTAGCGAAAAGGAAAATCTTTACCTTTCTTAGAATTATACTTTGGGTAAAACTCCCCTACTATATAAAGGGGAAGTTGATTATTCAATAGACATGCGATAACACGCATATCAAGGCAATATACTTTTAGTTTTCTATGTTTCTAAAAGTTATTCAAAATTCTTACTTTTGATCATAAGTTCTTCATTGAGTTGGCTCCGAACCGAAGGCAGGCTACTTGTTAAGCTTTTAACCGAGCCCGGATTCAATATCAATACTAGTTTTGTTATTTATTCTATTTTTATTTGCTTATCTAACGTCATAAATCATCTACATTGAATTAATCCAATATTTTTAAAACCGCATATAAATTTAATTATTATCCATTTTTAAGGGTAAACAGTTTGGTGCCCACCGTAGGGCTAAGGATAATAGTGGTAATTTGATACAAATCTCCGTAACACACTCTCTTTTACGCTTGTTCTTTGAGATTTTAATTCTAGGTCAACCTAAAAATGTCAAACTCTTAGTATGCTCACTTGAACGTTGATGTTGAATCTGGCCATCATGGCGAAAACAACAACATAGTGCCCAACAACAAGGTGTCCCCTGTTGATCCCAACGGAGTCTCGATTGCAGACCCAGTTGACGCCAACTCGCATATGGCCATCGATGCCAACCTGCCGACCGACCTGAGAATAGCATACGCGGAGGACCCCGACCTACGACTCGAGGTACGCCAGAAGGTGAAGGCGATGGGATTAATCTGCGGGTGATCTTCGAAATATTGTAGGCCTAACAGATGACGATAGCACAACTGCAGATACGCCCCAGCAAAATTGAGCCTAAACCATCCCGAGAAAACGCCCGAAGGAGTGAGTAAGCCCTATAAAGGCCAGGTGAAGTTGAGCCCGGGACCAATAAAGTGGAACCGAGGGAGAAGAAAATTGAGGCCGAC
Source organism: Nicotiana obtusifolia (assembly GCA_002018475.1). Lineage (NCBI taxonomy): Eukaryota > Viridiplantae > Streptophyta > Magnoliopsida > Solanales > Solanaceae > Nicotiana > Nicotiana obtusifolia. The sequence continues at coordinate 53,375 of MCJB01029527.1, read as the reverse complement.
GACAACAAAGTGGAGACCTATAACTCCAGAGTCGATCAAATCCCATGCGCACCCCCGATATTGAAAGGCCTGGATTCCAAGAAATTTATCCAAATGCCTTTCCCTCCGAGTGCGGCACCAAAGCCAATCCCGAAGAAGTTACACATGCCCGAAATTCCGAAATATAATGGAACCACATATCCAAATGAGCATGTGACCTCCTACATTGTGCCATCAAGAGAAACGACCTAGAAGATGACGAAATTGAGTCGATTTTGCTAAAAAGGTCCGGGGAAACCCTGTCCAAAGGAGCAATGATATGGTATAACAACTTACCCCTAAATTCTATTGATTCGTTTGCTATGCTTGCAGACGCCTTTGTGAAAGCTCATGCCGGGGCCATCAAGGTCAAGACCAAAAAATCGAACATTTTCAAGGTAAAACAAAGAGATAACGAAATGCTTAGGAAATTCAAATCGAGGTTTCAAATGGAACAGATGGATCTGCCCCCGATTGTAGATGATTGGGCCATTAAGGCGTTGACTCAAGGACTCAACCCGCGAAGCTCCTTGGCTTCACAGTAGTTGAAATAGAATTTGATAGAGTACCCGGCGGTAACTTGGGCCAACGTCCATAACAGGTTCCAGTCAAAAATCAGAGTTGAGGACGATTAGCTTGGTGCCCTCTTTAGGTCCATTTATCCTATCAGAACTAATGAGAGGCCTAAGAGAGTCGTCAATCATGAACCAAGACCGAACAGAGACCGGTATCAACCATATCGCGGGGATCAAAGGGGCAACGAATCTGGGCATAACCCTGCGAGAAACGTAAAAAAGAACAATTGAGGCCACAGTAGACGGAGACTCATGAGCAAAAACGGTATCGACAGGCCACTCGAGGCTAGAGAGGCACCAAGGTTATCAGAATACAACTTCAATGTTGATGATGCCAGCATCATATCTGCTATCGGGCACATCAATGAAACTAAGTGGCCTCGACCTTTGCAGTCCGACCCTACCCGGAGAAACCCTAAATTAATGTGTAAGTATCATGGCACTCATAGCCATAGAAAAGGGTACTGCTGACAGTTAAGAGAAGAAGTGGCCCTGATATTTAATATCGGACATCTCCGGGAATTTCTAAGTGATCAAGCCAAAAATCACTTCAGGAATAGGGACTCCAACAAACAGACCGAACAAGAGGAACCTCAGCACGTCATCTACATGATCATTGGTGGATTTGACATCCCTTAGGGACCAATGCCAAAGCGCACCAAGGTGTCCATCACGAGGGAAAAACGAACCCGGGATTATATTCCGGAGGGAACCATTTCGTTCAATAATGAGGACGTCGATGTCGTACAACAGAATAATGACGCACTGGTAATATCTGTACTTATAAATAAATCTCGAGTTAAACATGTATTGATTGATCCAGGTAGCTCGGCCAATATCATCAGGTCGAGGGTCGTTGGGTCTACAAAACCAAATAATGCCGGCAGTCCAGGTTTTAAACAGCTTCAACATGGCATGCAAAACTACTAAAAGGGAGATAACTCGACCAGTGAACAATGCCGGGACCGTTCAGGAAACAAAATTCTATGTGATCGAAGGGGATATGAGATATATGCTCTACTCTGAAGACCATGGATTCATAACATGAGGGAAGTACCCTCAACACTACAATAGACGCTGAAGTCCCCTGCAAAGGGAGAAATCAAGACGGTTTACGGAGAGCAGCCGACCGTAAAATAAAAGATATCAAAGAATACGGAGCCGGTTAAGAATATTTGATAACGAATATCGACCCTGAACCGCCATCAAATCGTCAATGTTGGCAGACTTCGTGGCCGACTTTAGGCCAGCCTTAATACCCGAAGTCGAAAAGTGTTTGTTGCTAACCTTGGGAACTTTCTGGGGAATCTGAACCCTCTTTACAAACGATGCCTCGAACGCAAAGGGGTCCGGACTCGGCATCGTATTGAAGCGACCTACAGGTAATGTTGTTAGGCAGTCTATTAAAACTGTGAAATTGACTAACAATGATGCCGAGTATGAAGCCATTATATTAGGTCTTGAATTGGCTAAAAGCCTTGGGCCGAGGTGGTCGAAGCGAAGTGCGATTCCCTCCTTATGGTAAATCAAGTCAATGGACGTTAAAAGTGAAGGAAGAGAGAATGCGAAGGTACTTAGACAAATTACAGGTAATGCTGCATCGATTCAAGGAATGGACCCTACATCATGCGCCCCGAGATCAGACTAGTGATCTCGTCCAATTCACACCTCAAATCAAGGATATGAAATGGTCAATTGCAATAATAGTATCCAAAAAGAGTCGGGGTCGATTTTCATAGGGAGCAATATATGGGGGTTAGGAGTATATATTGTAGTACGTGAGTTTGAACTATCTTAATTTACACTTCCACAAATTGGAGTTGTTTCTATGTCTATTTTAAAACCACGATTGCAAAGTTAAGAAATAAAACTAAGATAATTATTTTTGTTGTTTTTCAAGTTTTGTAAAAAAGCCTAGGAATACGACCATCACCTAGGTGTTTTCCTAATGGGATATAAACCTTAATACTTGTTTTGTTGATCAGGGTGTATTATATCTATCAACTCTCAATTATCCACTCAAATCAGAGAGTGATTTTTTCCAATTTGGCTTTCTCAAGTCCAACTGGATATTGCACAAAACTGTTGATAAAAGCTCAAGTTGGGTTATTACTCTCTCTAGGTTGAACCCTTTAATTGGGTTGATCAATCTCTCGATTGACCCAAATCCTTGTTAACCAAGTTTTCCTAGACTAAGTCTCTTTTTCTCAAGTAGAGACCAAGTCAAATAGGCATGAGCTAATATTTGCAACCATTAATTCCACAAATTAAAGCATGAACAAGGCTAAATAATAATCACCCAATCATAAACAAGCACTAAATTAGATACCCATAAGGCTTACACACTAGGGTTGGGTCACAACCCTAATAAAAATCTATCTACTCATGCTTGAAATTGAAGAAATAGAAAATAAAATACTAATTAAACTCATATTATAAAGTCAAAATGATAAAATCTATATTAAAATAACCCAAAATATAGAAAACTACTAAAAGAAGCAAAGTAAAACGGCTACAGGAGTTGCTGATGTCAAAAGTTGACCTAATTTTGTGAAACTCATCTATTTATACAGGATTGGAAATTTCGGACAAAAATGCCTTTCGGGAGGTTTTGCTGCCGCACAATTCCATGTGCGGTCTGCAGAAGTCTTTATCTTGCAGGAGTTTGGATTCTGCGGCCGCGAGGTAATGTTTCTGCGGTGCGCAAATTTATCACTGCAGCCGCAATCTGGTCTTCTGTGGTCTACAGCTTTACTTCTGCGGCTGCACAATTCTTGTGCGTCCGTAATATGAAGGGACTCTAAACTTCGCAATTTGCTCATCCTCTGAAGTTGGTCTCCAGCTCTTCGTTTTCGGCTGCACAATTCCTGTGCGGTCCGCAGTTTGCCAGAAATTCTGCTTGGATTTCCTTCATCATTTGCGGCCGCAGATGAAATTTTGCGGTCTGCATGTTGTAAGCTCTTGTGCCTTTTGTTGCCTTGTGTTTTGATTACTCCTTTTTTAGTCGGATTTCATCTTGGGAGTCCAACTTCCAACATTCCTGAAATTTTGCACATTTTATTGGGAACACAAGTAAATGCTTTTAGAGTAAAATAAAAGCTAAAAGGCGCTAATAAATAGTCAAAATCCCTACTTATCAATTCCCTCAAACTTAAATTTTTGCTTATCCTCAAGCAAATAAAATAGTTCCCACCTCCACAAGTTAAGGGTCATTCTAACCAATCAAAGGTGAATCATTCACGCATCAATTGGGACAAACAATTACCCACACTATTTATGTATTATCAACAAGGCGATATGTTAAACTTTTATGCACATATAGTTATAATGTGACACTTGAGCATCAAGAGTTGACTTTATTCATCAAGGAAGCCCGCTCTTTTATGTAGGTCATTGTGGATCCCAAACTCCTCCTCCTCTACTCTCCATTTGCGTAGCTCACTTAAGAATTTTAGCACTCAACCAAAGATTTGTGAAAGGTTCACTCATCTCTCTCAAGAGAAGCCGCAAGTATGGCTCAAGTACCATAGGCTTGCCCCTCATGTAGATCGCCACTAATGTAAGCTCACTCGGCTTGAAATCACGTAGGGCTTTTTATGAATCTAATGAAGGCTTTTGGACCAAGGTTGGGTACACTATGGTTGAGTGGGTTCACCTTTCCTTCAGCACTCCATATTTTCGGCTCATGCTTTGCCAATTCCATGAAGCACTTTCTTTTCCTTGGGGAACAAGTGAGACTTTTTGTGCCTTGATACCTTTTTCAAGTTCCTCGTCTCTCCCCAAAACTTACGTTTTTAGCCAATTGTTTCATAAGAGTATTAAGAAAAGCTCGAGTTCCAAGAGAGGATCACGAAAAAATAGGTAAAGGCTTGTAACATGGTTATCAAATGAGAAACGCTCGAGGCTCAAATGGGTTGACTAGGGATAACAACATTGGTAGGCAATGGAAAATTTTAAACGGGTTAAGGAAAGCCTACTATCACTTCTCAAGCCACGCAAAACTTAAAATTTTGCCTTAAAACACATTCAGAGCAAGTTCTAGACCATTCGCAGGGGTGCTCGGACTAGCAACAAAAACACCTCACCCCTCACGCAACTAGATTGTTAAAGAGGATAGAGTCGAGGGCCCACAACGATCATATTCAAGATTGAAAATCACTATGGCTCGATTAAACCACTCGATGATTACCTAAGTCCACACAAGAGTCACAAAGTCACTAACTAGAGCTATTTCTTTCCAAAAACCTTGTTTTTAACCATAAGCACGTAGTTAAGTGTGTTGATGCCAAGTGAAGCACGTTTGACTCTTCGAGCATGACTTAATTAGGTCTTTTTATTCATTACTACTACTATTATTACCTAAACACCAAAAACGGACTCAGTCCCTTAAGAAGGTTGTCACGCCATCCATCGTTGGAAAGAGTCACCCGGTTCACACAAAAACTACCTTTGGAAAAAATCGTGACATTAAGAAAAACAAAGGCTTATTATCCACTAAGACATAAAAAGAAGCTACTAAATCGAAAAGAAGCTACTAATTTAAAAAGAAGTTACTAAATAAACAAGAAGCTACTAAATTAAACACCAAAAAGTAATAGAACCAAACATAAATAAGCTACAAACAAAAACTATTGAAAGCAATACGAGTATACACAATGAGAGAAGATATATACATATTGAGAGAAGAGAAGAGAGAATATATACAGAATAAGGAAAAAGAAGAAAATATTGTCAGTTATTACAAACCAATTGTCTTAGAATCATCAATTCATATCAACTAAAATCCACACCCCACCCCCCCAAAAAAGCATTGCAGTCCCCAATGCTTAGCAAAATAAGATTAAAGGAAGGGTAAGAGTGAAGAAAACTCCATATGGCTCCTTGGCCATATCTGTGTCCACAGTAGCATCACCACCCTCAGTCTCCTCCAACTGGATCTCATCGTCCTCAATTCTAGGAGTGACTAGGTTGGTGAACATCTGACGCACTGCCTCAGCAGTGTCAGCAGCACAGGCTGGAGGTGGAGGCATAGCTGCTGCACTAGCTAAAGGCCCGGCTAAAGTGGATGGCATGTCAATTGCCTCTGCAACTACCACCGATGGCTCATCAGACTGGCCTGTGGTGGTAGACGGCTGACCCTTTTTCCTAGGGTTTTGTGCATCCATCAATGAGTACCATGAGAAGGGATTCTTCGCCCGCACTTTCGTATCAAAATCTCTCGACTCCACCCTTGCATCCGTAAGATACTCAGTAATGGTGTTGGGATACGGATAGGATATGTCATCTTGCCTAGCAACCACAGAGATGTTGGCTGATATCACGGCACCCATATTGATCGAGTACCCGACCATGATGGAGGCAACTAGAACTGCCCGCGGGATCGAAAGACTTGTCTCATTCTGACATGGGTCTAGTCGTCAACATACAAAGGTCTTTCACCTTTTTACCTCAAAACTCAAAGTGTTTCTGTGAATAGCCACCCATACTGTGATCCATGGTTGTGAAGGCCCAGGGGCTGCTAGAATTTCAGCTAGCCACGGGCGAACTACATCCTCAAGTGCCAATTTCTCCAAATACTGTGGGCTCGACATCATCAAACCCCAAGTAGATGTTCAATGTCTGCCGGTCAAAATGCACCTTGAGGTTCCTCACTTTAGTTACCTTTGTCCCTTTCTTAATATGCCCCACATTAGCATAGTGACGAGTGTTTGGCATGTATAAAATTTAAACTCGTACTCTGTCAAATTATAGTATAGAAAAATGTCGTACCCACAGAGGTTGGCTTATTTATTCTACAAACATTTCTTGTTTTAATTACTATTTGAAAAAATCAGGAAGAGTTGAGTTGTGAATTAACTAACTAAAAATGTATGAATAGAGCAATAGAAAATATTTTATTTTTCACAAATATAATAAAAATATTTTGGGATCTTAACTTCATTTAATATTTCTATTATATAATAGATAAAATTATACTTCAATTTTTATTTCACAAATGTATAAACGCCTCTCACGATTACATTTATATATTATTACTTAAGCTGAACAATTAATTGCAATCCTTTCAGTTACATAAATTTATCATCAAAATAGTAATATTAAAGAGCCAGAAATATATGCTTAAACTAAAACTTGCTCTTTTTAGTAAGTCCCTTTCGGTTACCCTAATTGTTATAACTGATTGCTACAATATTCACCTCTTTCGATTACAAATAAGTGTAGAAACAGTTTTAGCATATAAGAGTTAGATGTCACTAAAGAAAAGTTAACATATATCAATACCAAAATTAACTATATTACCCTTCCGCCTTTTTCGATTACAGAATTGGTAAGAAGTTAATATGTAGTATGAAATAGATAGATGTTAACAAATTAAATAACACCTAATTTTAAAGCAGATAAAATTTAATGGAAAAAACTTCAGCTCTAACATATGAAATTGAGGGATAATATCTACTATTATATAGAAATAATAAGATCCGTCATTCTCCCAACACAAAAAAAAAGTTACTCCATAATGGAGTTAGTACTGACAACGAAAATATTCTTGCCCATTAAATAAGAAAATAAAAAGAAATCTTCAAGAGAATAATCCCTCCTGTTTAATTAAAAATAGGTGCTACAGTAATTTCCAATATTATAATTTTTTCGGAACTATAAATGAAGACAATGTAATAGCTAAAAGAAGAAAATAAAGTACTGAAAGAAGTAAGGAAAAGAAGAAGTGCTCCTCTCAATTTTCTGTTGTGTCATGAGAAGCTCAATGTAGTGTTATTTATAGATGGAAAAATATATCATGTATATTGATTTCTCACATATATATGTCCAAGTTGGCAACTTGCATGTGCTTGTAGTTGTAAAGTTTGCTGAAATGTAATCCTCCAAATCGGCAAGTGGGTCATTTTCTTGGATTTTTCATGTGCACAAATACTTTTATCATTTTTAAAGTTGCATACACCACTTTGCTTTTGAATTTTCAGCATTATAGTTCTTCTTTGCAAATTTGGAAAGTGAACTTTTTCTACTCATTGTTCCTTTTTCTTATTAGTTTAATTATTTCCTGCAAAGAAAGAAAAGATATTAGTACTAAATCTTAGATTTCAGCTCAACTTATGCATGCCATTTTTCTCTTATCATGTAGAACTCCGAGACAAGGTATTCCTTTGCATCCACCACGCTCTGGGTGAACCACATCCATCCCTTGCGCTCTTGGAACTGCCTCAAGACTGTAAGGTTGTACATTTCTAGATCTTTCAATTAGAACTGTCGCTCAAGAATGAGCGACCTCACCAGCCACCACCAGCTAGAGAAGGCAGCCAAATTGAAGAACCTGTCCTCTCACACCTCTTTCTTCTTCGACCGCTCAAGGCCGGAAACTGTAGTATCTCCCCCTCGGCCATCATCTGGGATGTCTAGAACTGAAGTCTCTGGTGCTTGGGGGGCAGGTGTAGTGGAAGGCTCAGAAGCCTGACTGGCAATCTCCGAACCCTCGGATGTACTATGTGATGAAGACGGCTCATCCCTGAGTTGATATCTTCCCGGTGGCCTTGATTGGACAGCTGGCTGCTCATGTACAGAGGCTGGTTGCCCTCTGATGCTTCCTGAGATAGGGCGTAAGAACTGGTCTAGGAAAGGTCTATACCTTTCCCTCTGCCAGCTGCTGTCTTCTTTCTAACTTCAAGTTGTTGGGCACTAGGCAAGGGGTCTCTTCCTTCGCCCCCAGGAAGGGTCACCCCTTCCTTTCGAAGTATCACCTCGTCCCCTAGATCGAACCATGTTATGTACCAAGCAAAGGCGATTGTTAGTTGCAATTCAATTTCAGATATAGAAAGAATGCAAGGACACACCATAGATTGCAGTGAAAAACATTGTAGAAACATGGTTGCAGGTAGGGAAGTGCGGTCCATAAACTTTTCACTGCGGCCGCAAAATGTGTATTGGGGACCGCATAATTTTTCAGTCCGGCCGCAAACTGGGTTGCAGTATGCACAATTTGCTTTGCGGCCGCATTTGAGATGTCACCAAAATGCCAACTCTCTAATGACAAAGAATTGGTCGATTTGCGGCCACAATCAGTTTTCTGCAGTCCGCACAATTTGCTTTACAGCGGCACTTGAGAGTCACCAAATTGACAACTCTCTAATCACAGAGACTAGGTTGTTCTGCGGCCGCAATAGGTTTTTTGCCGTCCGAAAAATTTTCATTGCGGTTGCAGATCCATGCCTTACTATAATGCCTATACCTTAACTTCTGCGGATTGCACAATTTCTTGTGTGGCCGCAGATTCTACAATTTAACAACAGACGGTTGTTGTTTACCTAGGGCTTCAACTTTTTGCACAATTTTGACACTCAAGCATACCATAGATAGTAGATAGAACCTAACTGCTGGCCAGACAATTAAGCAATTAAACACAAAATTGAAGAAACAATCATATATTAGTGAATTACGATCGAGGTAAAGTTAATATCAAACAACAATAGTCATGGCTAATCACAACCCCAGAACAATGGGTGTTTAGCCACTCATGATCAAATCACAAAATAGTATAAGTCTTGAATCAATTGTAAAATACTAGAAAAGATTGAAGAAACTTGAGAATTCTTGCTTCCTCCCGATTCCGTTGTGTGTTTTCCTCCAAAAATCACGTCTCCCCCTTCAAAATTAGGTTTTGCCTTCCTTTTATACGTGTTGGGTAGGTCTAGGGCCGAAAATAACCTTGTCCCGGGCAAAATTGGAGAACTCTGCGTCATCGGCGCTCACTAGGGTGCTGCCCTTAGAAAGTCCTCTACTCCAGCGCCAAGGTGGCGCCAAGCACTACTTGTGGCGCCCAAATGCGACCTTGTCTGATTTTGTTCCGTTTTGGCTCAATTCTTGCGCGTTTCTCCCCCAATTTCTCCCAACCCATTCCTACACATAAAAACACTTCAAATTAGTATGAATCATAGCATTTAACATCCCACTTTCACGAAACAAGAGACAAATGTGAAGCAATACACATTGAAATATATATACTTTACGCTAAACATCAGTACCTAACAAGAGTCGGGGTCGATTTCAGTAGGGAGCTATATATGGGGGTTAGGAGTATATATGTAGTACGTGAGTTTTGAACTATCTTAATTTACACTTCCACAAATTGGGATTGTTTCTATGTCTATTTTAAAACCATGATTGCAAAGTTAAGAAATAAAACTAAGATAATTGTTTTTGTTATTTTTCAAGTTTTTTAAAAAAGCCTAGGGCTATGACCATCACCTAGGTGTTTGCCTAATGGGATATAAACCTTAATGCTTGTTTTGTTGATCGAGGTGTATTATAGCTATCAAATCTCAATTACCCACTCAATACCTCTCGGTCAGAGAGTAATTTTGCCAAATTTGGCTTTCTCAAGTTCAACTGGGTATTGCACAAAATGGTTGATAAAAGCTCAAGTCGGATTATTACTATCTCTAGGTTGAACCCTTTAATTGGGTTGATCAATCTCTCGATTGACCCAAGTCCTTATTATCCAAGTTTTCCTAGATTAAGTCTGTCTTTCTCAAGTAGAGACCAAGTCAAATAGGCATGAGCTAATATTTGCAACCATTAATTCCACAATTAAAAGCATGAACAAGGCTAAATAATAATCACCCAGTTGTAAACCAGCACAAAATTAGATACCCATAAGGTTTATACACTAAGGTTGGGTCACAACCCAAGTAAAAATCTAGCTACTCATGCTTGAAATTGAAGAAACAGAAAAGAAATATTAATTAAACTCATATTGTAAAGTCAAAATGATAAAATCTATATTAAATATCCCAAAATATAGAAAACTACTAAAAGAAGCAAAGAAAAATGGCTACAGGAGTTGCTGATGTCAAAAGTTGACCTAATTTTGTGAAACTTATCTATTTATAGAGGGCTGAAAATTTCACAATTCCATGTGCGGTCCGCAGGAGTTGGGATTCTGCGGCCGTATAATTCTCTACTGCGACCGCCAGGCAATGTTTCTACAGTCCGCAGATTTATCACTACGGCCGAAATCTGGTCTTCTGCGGTTGGCAGCTTTACTTCTGCGGCCGCAAGGCACTTCTTTTGCGGCCGCACAATTCTTTTGCAGTCCGCAATCTGAAGGGACTCTGAACTTGGCAATTTGTTCATCCTCTGAAGTTGGTCTCCAGCTCTTCGTTTGCGGCCACTCAATTCCAGTGCGGTCTGCAGTTTACTAGAAAGTCTGCTTGGATTTCCTTTATCATTTGCGGCCGCAGATGAAATTCTGCAGTCCGCACATTGTAACCTCTTGTGCCTTTTGTTGCCTTGTGTTTTGATTACTCCTTTTTTAGTCGAATTTCATCTAGGGAGTCCAACTTCCAACATTCCTGCAATTTTGCATATTTTATTAGTTTCGTGAACACAATTAGACGCTTTTAGACTAAAACAAAAGCTAAAGGCGCTAATAAGTAGTCAAAATCCATACTTATCAACTAGCGAAGCCGATGCTCTGGCTAACTTGGGGCCATCAGTCGATGATGATGAATTCAGCTCAGGAATAGTCGCGTAGCTCATGAAATTGGTAGTGGAAGAAGGCCCTGCCGAAATAAACTCAACAAATACATAGAGTATTTGAAAACCGGATTGGAGAAACAAATACATAGACTATTTGAAAACTTAGAAGTTGCCCTCGGATCCTAAAGAATTGAGAGCTCTACGCCCGAAGGCAGCCAGGTTCAGCCTGTCCGAAGCAACTCAGGTCAGGAGGACATTCGGCAGCTCGCTCGCCATATGTTTTGGGGCAGGAGATACCGAATATGTCTTGAGATAAGTTCACGAAAGCACTTGCGGGAACCATTTTGGGGGCAGAATCTTTAGTTCGGAAAATAACCAGGGCCGGCTATTACTGGATCGACATAGAGAAAGATGCAAAGGACTTTGTACGAAGATGTGACGGCTGCCAAAGACACGCACCGATGATCCATCAACCTGGAGAGCTACTCCATTCAGTCGTGTCCTCATGGCCGTTCATGAAGTGGGGAATGGACATCGTCGGTCCCCTGTTGTGGGCACCTGGTAAGGCCCAATTCATACTGTTTATGACCGATTATTTTCTAAATGGGTCGAAGCTCAAGCATTCGAGAAAGTTCGGGTGAAAGAAGTCATTGACTTTGTTTGAGACCACATAATATACCGGTTCAAGATATCGGCCGAGATAGTGTGTGATAATGGGAAGCAACTCATCGGTGGCAAAGTAAACAAGTTTTTCGAAGATCACAAGATCAAAATGATCTTGCCAACACCCTATAACCCTAGTGGGAACGGACAGGCGGAATCAAAAAACAAGACCATTCCTCAAAACCTAAAGAATAGATTGGATGATGCCAAAGGGAAATGGAAGAAATTTTTCCCGAATTCTTGTGGGCGTACCGTACAACTTCGAAATCTAGCACCCGGGCCACCCCGTTTTCATTCGTCTACGGTGCTGAAGAATCAAACGGCGAGGCCATGAGTACAAGCCTGAAACTATCTGATGAAACACGAGAGGCCGCCTAGTCCGGTTGGCCGCCTAGAAACAACGGATAGAAAGATATTACAACTGAAGATTCAACCTCCGACACTTCAAGATCGGGGACTTGGTGTTAAGGAAAAGAACACTGGATACCCGAAAACCGAACGAGGGAAAGTTAGAGCTGAATTGAAAAGGACCATATCGAGTCATCGGAATTACTGGCAAGGGCTCGTATAAACTCGAAGCAGGAAACGGTGTACCGCTACCGACAACTAGAACATGACACACTTAAAATGGTACTACTACTAAGGTACGATTTCATTTACCTTTTCTATAATGTTATGAATCGGGCTAACACTTGCAGGCAAACGCCTAAGAAGAATGTGACTACTAGGACCGAAAGCACGCGTTGCACTCTTTTTCCCTCTAACCGGTTTTATCCCAAATGGGTTTTCTGGAAATGTTTTTTAACGAGGCAACAATAAATTGTGCTAACTTAGATTCGAAGACCAGTTATAAATCGAGTCAATGCTCACGTCAACAGTATCCGAGCCCTACCAAGATCGACCTCGAATACTGGGGCCCATCGCCCTCGGGTTAGGCTTTCTTAGCAAGGGAAGAAGGAGTCTATGTACTTGAACAACTTAGGCTCGGTGGTTAGGATTTACTGTAAGGGCCAAACGATCAAGTGAATCGTGCCCGCGTATGCCACCTTAGCAATAAAACAAGCTATTACGCGCTTTCGATCATGTACTTTACACACAGAAACGAATGAAAATTTCCACCTTGCTATCACGTATTTTTGCCTCGTAAAGCATCGCGCCTACGGGCTATCCTTATTCGGGCACTATCAAGCCCAAAGGCTACCCCCACTCGAGCCTAAGGGCTATCCCTATTCAAGGACTATCGAGCCCAAGGGCTGCCCCCACTCGAGGACTATCGTCCGAAATAATTTCAGGCAACTCGGGTTATCAAATTTCGGAGGCACAAAGCCTATTAGGTAGTGCCTAAACCCAAAAGGCTATGGCTACCCTAACAAATGGCTCTGAGACGTTCGAAGCCCGTAATCAAAACATAAGGCCTTCAATAAAAATTCATAACCAGCCAAAAGGTTACCATCAGTAAAACCATCATCTGAAAACACTTAAGACTCTTAGGAAACCTTCCGATTACTCCAAGTTTTCAAAGCTTCGAGCAAATAAAGTTGCAGCGAAGTCAGGCTATGTTCGGAACTCCGAAAAGCAAACGACTTATTGCTACATTTGATTCTATATCTTAGGCATAAGGCATTAGAAATATTTGCAATAATAGAAAAGATGTTAAAAAGGTAGAGAATTTCCAAAAAGGGAAATTTTACATATTCCAGAGTGTCACAAAGGCCCAATAAAAACGGACTCAAAATAAACAAAATCTATATACACAAGAAAAACTAAAAAAGTTCTAAGGCATTCACGTCTGGTCTTTGCTGGGGCCCTATTCCACACCAGAACCATCTAAGTCTTCGAATTCCTTAGAACCATCGGAGCCTTTTGCACCCTCGGGCTTAGTAAGCTTCTTTGCTTCCTCGATCTCGGCCTACAGGTCGAAGCCTCGGACATGGATCCCTTCGAGGGTCTCCCTCCGAGACATCTGCCTCATATATTCGGCATTAGTCTTCAAGCGGGCCTAAGCTGCTTCAACATCGGCCTTGTATTGGGCCTCCATCTCCTCAGCATCGGCAAAGGTTGTCTCCAGCTTGGACTTCACCGCCTCGTACTCTCTACCGAGGGTATCGCGCTCCGCGACGGTCGAGTCCAGTTGTGCTCGGAGATCTTCATTCAGCTGGGCCCGCTTATCGGCTTTCTCCTTCGCCACACGAAGTTTAACCTCTACCGATGCCAGCTTTGCTTGGGCTGTCTCCTTTTCCGAAGCCAGCAGATCCATCTTGTTCTTCCATCCATCGGCCATGGCTTGGATCTCGTTCATCTCCTTTCGAAGTTGATCGGTCTGGTCGATTTTCTGTTGGACCTGCGAGGTTTTGTCGTTAGCCACTACGACCAGTTCCTCGTTTCTAACTTCAAAAACCTTTACTTTTTCGGCCAAGTCGGCATGTCTCCCCCTCAAGGACGAAGCTTCTTCCTTAGCCCTGTCTAGCTCAGCCTCGAAGTCCTTGACAATTTTGTCTTGTTGCTCGCTGAGGAGCTTGTACATATCTTTTTTTCGAGCCTTCTCCTTGAGCTCGAGCTCGAGCTGATTGACCTCGACACGATTTAGGAGGAAGCTCTCGTGATGAAGTATCGAGGCTTACAAAGCAACAAATTTCGTAAGAAATATCAAAAGTTATGTAAAAAATGAGAGGATGTAATGATGCCTTACCCAATTCAGCGCTTGATGTGCCTCATTAAAAAGGCACAGCGTGTCCACTTTGTTCATTTTGTCTGGTCCTCCTCGGTCACCAGGCATCGAATGTAGCTGGCTACCCCCATGGGAGCAGATAGAATCCGGGCATCCTCTAGGACAGTAAAGATAATCGATCGCTTGCCACCGTGATCCACACTTGGAGCAAGAAACTGACTAATCAATCTTGGGCTCGAGCTCGGCCTGCTAGTTTTCGAGGATATGACCTTCTTCGTAACTTCCAAGTCGCCCAGCCCGGAAAATAACTCCAAAGTGGACGAGTCCAAACCATCAAAGAATGAATGAAGAGGTTCGTATGTGCCATGAACCCGTACACTAGATTTCTCTTTTCCTGCTTGGGCCTCCTCAAGCATGGACTCGGTATAGGAGGGCGTCTCCACAATGTCTTTTATGGCGGTCATTTCTTTCGGAGCGGAGTCGGCTTCTCGAGGGATCCCAGCCCCGGTCTCCATATCGGCCTCTCGGATTTGAGGGAGGCCGGCTTCATAAATCTTCTCCTCGGTTGCCGTCTTCTCCCCGAGAGGGGCCGATCCGCGGGCAATGAAGTTATCGTCTTCTTCCGACTCATCCCTGAGCCAAAAGAGTGATTCGGAATCCGGCACCCGGGAGCTGCTACTTTTTTTCGGATTACGAGCCGCTCTTTTCTTTGGCTTCACCACGGGGCTCGGGGAGACTGAAGCCTTTCTTTTCTTCTTCTTCTTTGTCCCCACAGCAGCCCCGAGTTTCCTCGTGATGGAGCGATCGACGGACAAGTACACGTCCTTGTCCCCATCCAAAGGCCTAAGTTCGGTGGTATTAGACAAACCTATAAAAGAAGGAAGGAAGGTTAGTGTGATGTATGATAAAAGCATGGTAATAGCTATTCGGAGGAGGACCTTACCATGAGAACGGGCCTGCCATCGGCCCTTTGAAAGCTTACCCCACGCGCGCTCGGAGTACGACATCTGTTTGCAGATGCTATTGATCCACTCCTTAAGCCGCGGGACTGCGCTTAGAACTCGGGCAACAGCTGCACAACCACAAGTGTGAATGAATGATAAGAAAGAAAATGAAGAAAAAATTGATGCTTAAGGAGAGGCTGCACTTACATGATCCATTTCACTTCTCAGGGAGTGGCATGAACTCAGGAGGGATCAAGTCTTTGATCTACATCCGAATGAATCATCCCTTCCAGCCTCGGCCTCGGTCTTCATCAATGCTCGAAAAGGGGGGCCTTGCTGGCCTGGCGCATAAGCTTGATTAGTATCCGCGGAAGATTCAAGGACTATACAAACGGAGTAGATGATCGATGGTGAAACGATGAGACTTGTTCTTGTTCATGAAGTAATAAGGAGGATCACGATCCTCCATAGAGACGAGTGGATTTCCCTTAGGCGCACCTCATATCTCTTACAAAAATCTAAAATAACTAAGTCTACGGGGCCCAACGTGAAGGGGTAAGTGCTAACACGTAAGTACCCCTCCACGTGAGTAGCAATAGCGTCCTCGGGCCCGGGCGTCCTTACCCTCCCAATTACAGTCCTCTAGGACAACGGGAAGGACATCTTCGATCATGAAACATATGAACCTTGATACTCCTTCACCCCCTGTCCTACTTGGACGAGGGTTTCTCGACCATGAAGTCGTCTGCAATTGAGTACCCTCGGGAATAAACATTTTCAAGGGGGCTCGGGAGCCGGTTTGGTGGTAGCCTGTGATTCCCCGACCTTGGGGAGCGCGATCGGCGCTCAACCAAGATACCTCGGTCAAACAAGCCTTTACAATGCCTTCTACCCAACTCGCCTATGAATAAATAGAAGATACATTTATATCATTAATTAAATATCAAGTGGATTCCGTAAATAATACCAATTTCATTACCATTAGTCGCTTCATTTTATAGTCTCAAAATACATACATGATCAGAGTTAAAGTGCACAAATGATTCAAATACAACAAGGCTAGTTTGACTTTCCCAACACCCATATACAACCCACATTGTGTCTACGGAGCCTCTACGGATACAAAATACTATGATAACGCGGGCAACAAGGCCTCGGCTATACCTCAAAATATAATACACGTGGGACAAAAGATACACAACCCGGAATAAAGTGGGGCGCACCAAGATCAATGCCACATGCTGCGGAACCACCTGCATTCATTAAAGATGCAGTGCCCCCGGCAAAAGGGACGTCAGTACATATTAAATAGTATTAGTATAAATGACTAAACACCCTTTATATAGAACGAATGATAACACAAGTAAGGGCAATCATAAAATCAATGGGAGCCTCAAACAATACTAAAACATCAAATTAGGAGCAAGACAAGTTTTCAAGTAAATTTTCATATTTTAAGTTTGGGAGATCTTAGCACCGATATACCACCGTGATCTTAAGCACGGATTTCGATCACGGCCCCATCAGCTAGGCCATCTCACCCAAAGACATCAACCACAATCACAATCATTATCTCAATCTCAATCATTGTTTTAATCGTAATCTCAAGTACAATCACCACCATGTGTGCTGCATGGCATCCAATCACGAGCCAACCGGCTAGGCCGTCTCACCATGATGCCGTGTGGATCCACCCTTTTCTAGAAATCATCTCATCCCAATAAAGGGAAATTTTTTCATCACATCAATCTCATCCCCATAAAGGGGTACAATCAGACTTCGCTCCTACACCAGTACATGTAGTTTCGGGGTTAAGCTATTTCAACTTACCCTTCCTCGGTGACTAACGACACTCCTAGGGTATTTATTTATTTAAAGGATTGACAACTCATTTCATTATCTTTTATATACCAATCGTTTCATTAACACCAATGTCCATACACAATGTTACTCTTGGCACGTTGGCCGTATTTCATACTTCATATTCATCTCTTTCAATTTCAAACATTATCATGGATCATCAACAATTCAAGATTTTAGTTCCGCATATTGAGCAAATAAGAATGTTAAAAACATTGAGATTTCTTACACAATTTGGCATAATAGACTTTATTTGAATCACGACTTTAAGATATAATGTTTGGATATGCAACCCATGCTTCGAGCATATTTCAAATAGAATATAACATAACAAGAATATTGAATACATATTGAACATGTATCTTTCAACACAAGGCTTATTCGGAATAATCAATTCATAATGAACAACTTGGGACTTACAAGGATATTGTAGGGTTCAATTCTAAGAGATGAGTTTAGCCAACATACCTTGCCTCTTTGATCTATTTAGAATATAGCAAAATTGAACACAAATTAGGAGAGAGATTATGGTTTCAGCTCATTTGAGCATTTTATCAAACACTAGGTGGGTATTATGATTTCAAGGTCCTCCTATGATGGATTACTCCATCCCACTACCCAAAGTCTACCCAATTTAGCTCAAAATTCTTCCTTCAATCCTTGATAGTACATGCATGCATAATGGACAACTCTCAAACCCAAGAATCATACTCCCAATTACCCATCCTCTACCTAAATTCAAAATTGAAGACTAGGGTTAGAATTTTACCTCTAGGATGAAGACCTAGTGAATTTTCGTATGAATTCTTCAACTTGGAGCAAAAGTTAATGATCAATAAGCTTAGGAACTTCCTCTCTCACTATATGGTAATCCCTCTCTCTAGAAATATTAGATTTTTGCTTCAAAAGTGACCATTTGCCTCAATATATCGAAATAGGGTCGGGTCAAAAATTAGAAAAAATGAAGCCCCGTTGCAGATCTGCGGTCACATATGCTTCTACGGTCCGCAAAATGGGCCGCATAATGGCCCTCCGGAACTGGGCATTTCTGCCTCACTCTACGACCGGTCTGTGATTCGCAGACCTATTTTGCGGTCGTATAATGCGCCGCAGAACCTCCCTCCAAAAATATTTGTGCTGGGTCTGCGATGGGTTATCCGGCCCGCATAATGGACCACATAATTGTCCAAACATTTTCCCAGATTTCTACCTCAGTCTGCGGCAGATCTGCAGTACTACGGACCGCAGAGTGGACCGCAGAAACGCCCTGCACTTCCAAAAATTTTCTTCAACACATAAGCCTAGTTCGGCACCACGAAATCTCGGGTTTTAGGTAAAATTTTACGGGGCCTTACATAGTCGACTCGGTGGCAGCCACTTCGGGAGCTACTGTTTCGAGGCAACTACTTCAGGAGCAACCGCCTCAGTACCGGCGGCCGGTTGGGAAGATGAAGAGGCAACTTATTAAGGAACAGATTTAGATGTTTTAGCCATTGTTATCTGGAGAAGTTTGATAACTTAAAGAAAAAATATGAACGTTTGAAAGAGCAAGTTCGAAGGATGAAGAACAGAGTACGAGGATTTGAAGAAAATCTGGATAAAAACCTAGAACAACTGTGAGAAATTGAAGATCAAGGATGAAGATATGAAGGTTTGAAGAAGGCTGATAATAGCTAAGGAATTCAGAGTTAGAAGCTTGTTCGGAAAATGGAAAAGGTACAAAAAGGTCGAAGCTTTTATAGGAAAAAAACGTAACCATTGCGCGATGTTTCACATTTAGAGACGACCAGCCGATGGTTGATATGTGTCTAGAGTCAAATGACGTGACTGACGAGACGTTTCGACTTCTTCGTCGCCTCGGTTATAGCATACGAAGGAAGAAATCGAGGAATCTCAATCGTTTCTCGTCGCTTCAGTAAACCTACTCTCTGGAATACAAGGGGACTACCTGTATACGGGTAAAACCGAGGCTAATGAGCACCCCGATTTTCCGGTGAGGCAAACGAAGCAAGGACGTAACTACAAGGAATTGGAATCGGAGCCAGGATCCTCTCACGTCAAGGTCCGAACAAAGCACCTGTCCCCGGAGCTATCGAGACCATACCCCTGGACCCGATTCGAATAACGAGACCTCAGAGAGCATTACCAAACATCTGCACACGATTAACAAAGGGTCGTGATATCCGTGTCCGAGCGGATATCACGGTGTGAATCTCGGCCGGTATCAGCAGTTAATCAGTGATTAGCGAAAAGGTACCTTTCTTAGAATTGTACTTAGGGTAAAACTCCCCTACTATATAAAGGGGAAGTTGATTATTCAATAGACATGTGGTAACACGTATATCAAGGCTAATATACTTCTGGTTTTCTCTGTTTCTAAATGTTATTCAAAATTCATACTCTTGTTCATAATTTCTTCATAAGTGTTGGCTCCAAACCGAAGACAGGCTATTTGTTAAGCTTTTAACCGAGCCCGGATTCAATATCACTACTGGTTTGACTGTTTATTCTATTTTTTATTTTTTTATCTAACGTCATAAATTATCTGTATTGAATTAATCCACATATCTTTAAAACTGCGTATAAATTCAATTTTATCCATTTTCAAAGAGTAAACAATAGACATCAATGGCGCGACAGTAAATGAGGCTCTTCACCTTTTTTTAACGATTCAAATTGCAATCAAAAGAAAGTGAGTAAGGCGGAGAGAGGAAGTGAGAGGATTGTGGGGAAACACGAAACGGAAGCTTCTAGAAAACGTGGAAAAAAGAGAAAGGTAATCGAACTTCTGAAAAAAGAAAAAGAAGAGACTTAGAGTAATCTAGGAGAGGTTGTAAAATCACATTTATTTTCGAAAACTAGGATATCGTGGCCATTTTTATCGTTAAAATTAAGAAAGTGTTTTTTTTAATCTTAAAAAATAGATCTCTTTCTTATAAAAATAAAATTTTAATATATAAAAAAAAATTATAAAATTAAAAATAAGTTTGTAACCCGCAAAACTATGTAACCTTATTTTCACGATATTTTTGACATTTTTAAATAATAAAAAATTAAATATGTAGAATATTAGGAGATTAAACCGCCCAAAATGATTCCATTCGATGGATGTTAGCAGATCATCATGTACATTACAAAAGTTACAAGTATTTCTTGAACTCAACACCTACTCAAGTTTTTTGGGAGAAATGTATATTTTTAGCCACTTCTCAAAATAATAGTTTATAAAAAATAAAAATAATATATATATATATATATATATATATATATATATATATATATATTTATATATATATATTACACTCTATTTGGTTAGCGGATAAAATTAATTTTCGTTGACCAGCTAAAATTATATTTTATCCAATTTTTAATAGGTATAACTCAATAAAATTTGAATGTCTTCAAATGTCTCATAAAACATGTCGAGAAATAATTGCGGTAACACGTGAAGGCGCAGCATTCCTTACACTTCTAATTATTTTTTGGAATATCTCATCTTGTGACCGATGTAGTGTGTTGGCTACGAGTGAATCGAACTCGGAATTTTTGACATAAAATATGTATACGTGAAAATTATTAAAATTAAACGTAATTACAATTAGTTAGGGCTAAAGACCTTAAAATGAAGCTTACCAAATTTAAATTTTAAATCCACTTTTTATTTATTCTCGTCTGAGTACTCCCTCCTGTAGCATTTCCTTTTCCTTTGTCAACTGAAGTTACTAGTAATAGGAAGAGTAATGTTGCAACATATATAGCAACTAGCAAAGAGTATCTCAATTTTAAATGATAGTATTAGTTCAAATTGCGCGCATGCATCTGAATTACTACTCCCTGCATGTTACTGGGCACGTACTTGACAAAGGTTGATACATATTTTGGTTTAAGCTCCAACTAGTGCTGGACGTTTCTAATATTTATATTTCCATAGTAACTGACGCCGTTACTTGAGCAGAAAGAATACAATCATATGTTTAAACAATTCTCTGAGATATTATCCATGGTTGGAAATTTTCCAGTGCAAGAAAGTCATTATATCGAAGAAAAGCATGTCTAGAATTACGTTTATTGAATCAATATATGCACACAGTCAGTGACAGGGAGATGAGTAGGTTTTAAACAAATATAAGTCTACAGCTAATTTCCCTATTTTCTTTCTTGTCAACTGGTTTTAAGAAATGCGTAATGTTTACGGGTAATATTAGAATAATCAGTTTCTAGATAGCTAGCTATATGCTTATCATTTATCCATCAGTAATAGAATTACAGAGTTTAACGTAACATAACAAGCTAAAAAGTCTAAACTCATTTTAAAAACTTAAAATGCCAGCAGGTTTCATGCGTTGGATGTCAACGAGAGAACTCACAAGATAGGTAAACGAGTATATTATTCCGGAACGGTGGAAATATGAAGTATTGAAGGTTAATTAATCTAAATAGCCGCTCACCAAAATAGAAAATATATAGATAATATATATAATCTACATATGCCCGCTAGAATAGCCTTAAGAAATTCGTAAGGCAAAGAGTAGCAGAAATTGTCCGCTGGGCTAGTTTCAATTGGAGAGATTTGGGCTATGCTAGTCGCCCAAGTGACTTGTCTTTTCACGGCTTAAATTGAGCTTAGCTCAAATTGACCTTTCAGTCTTTATATCACCAATCCAACCCATTAAATGGGATATTTGCATATACACTCAGTTTTGGAGTCATCATTGAATTTATACTCACTTTATCTAAAAAATTATAAATCTATTTACTTTTCGAATAACTTTAGACATATGGGTCTAAAATAGCAAAACTTTATGTTAAGTTTGAACTTCAGAAATTTTTTTACCTAAAGTGTGGCCTTATCAAAGCAACACTTCAGATATTTTTGCCTGAAGTTTGGTGTGGCTTGCAAAGGCAATCGGATAAACTTCAGTTCATAGTGCAAACTTCAGACAAATTAGTCTGAAGTTCTTCAGTTTGTAGTGCAAACTTCATAATAAATCAATTTGTTATAATTGAACTTTAGATAATTTTTTCTTAAGTTTGACCTGATAGTTGCAAATTTTAGAGAAAGTTTAACCTGATAATATCTGAAGTTTGGCCATGCAATTTCAAACTTCAGACTCGTATCTTTGAAGACGTTCAACAATTGAATCTCATATGTTTCTTCGAGTTTCAAGCTCCCTCACAATATGCAATCGCGTTTCCATCAGGAATGCATGTCGAAGAATTTCAGCCAAATAATTTTGAATCAACACACCTGAAATTGCAGTAGGAAAATCTACGAAAAGTTGAACTCGATATTCAAACTGTTTTAATAGAGTTTCCTGCTTTATCCTTCTAGTTCAAATCTTCAAAACAATGTTGGCATGCATTCATTCAACTCCAGATTTGAATAACCATATAATTTCAAGATTAGATTTTCAACATCTCAATTTCTATTTTGAGTTTTCAAGTTCCTCTAATGATGATTTTAACTCAAAATTTATATCCTAGTGCTAAATTACTGTGTGCTTCATATCTAATTAATAATGCTTACATAGAATCTCATGTGTTTGAGAGAAAAAGAGGAGAAAGAAGAAAAAAGAAGAGAAGGAAGAAAGGAGCGGATAGGTCGCAGGAGAAAGAAGATCGAGGATGTGACAACTGTTTTGTCTGAAGTTGTCAAAAGGTTAAATAACTTAAAAAATATGGGTATAGGTTAAATGGAAGTGTGCAAATAAAGTGTGGGGTGAAAATTTTTACTAAAATTTAGAAGGTCGGACTAGTTGCTATATTAAATGTAAAGGATTAGTAGTAAGCTTTGAATGATAATTTTCTAAACTTTAGAATTTGTTATCAAGCATGATCAAACAGCACACTTAGTATCCAAATTTGTCAGTTGTTTGCAAGAGATTATTAGCATAATTATTCAAACGACAATTTAATAAATGTTGAATTCCGACAAGTTACTACTTACTAAGAAAATGATTCTATAAACGAACATTCGTAGTGACCATAAACATAAAACCAATCTCACCCTTGCTTACCACATCCTCAAAACTGTGATAACTTATCGCAGAGTCCGAACCTGAAAATAGCTCGATTGTTTGATCAGTGAACGGTTCAGCATACGTAACCTAGGGTTGATTCACTTCTTTTTTTTTCCTTACTAGTCTAATACACCATGCTATATTAGTTTAAGCAGTTAATTAAACATCCTACTTCTATTATAGTTAACCATACGAAAAATTCAAAAAAAAAATCCGATTCTCTAGATCGGTCTTCATTTTTCTGATTATTACTCCCCCAGTCCACTATAATTAATTTTTTTGGATGTTTTCACACATATTAAGTAATCTACCTCTTTTAACATTAATTAACAATAAAATTGATCATATTAACGTTTACTATCTCTACACATTTTTTTCATTGAAAATATAACAGATACTCCGAAACTCTTTATTTTAAGGGCTGAAAAAAAGAAGTTAATTCATTCATTCTTAATATCTGAAAAAAATAAATTAGACTCGAGAATTAAAAACTTAAAAAATCAATTAAAGTAGACTCGAGAATTAATGTTTACTGTTCGGTTTGCCAGTTTGTCGAGCACATGATGTCAAACAAAAATAGAATCACCATCTGGGCTCTGTCATATTTTCTAAAGAAACCATGAACACAAATAGATACACAGACAACAAAAATAGAAAAAGGCATGTGGGATATCGTGGAACCATAAAATATGTATTCTTTGGTCAATTAATTAATTAAGCAGTTGAAACTTCAAAGTGTAGCATTATTGTGCATTATCAGTAGCACGTCTTTCCTTGATCCGAACTTATCGACTTCTTAATTAGGACAGCATTATTTAGCAAATCAAGGTTTTATATATAGGACTAATAAAGAAAAAAGATAAAGGAGTAAGATACCGGATATTTTGGATTTCTCGGATTTTTTTATTACATGAATAGATTTCAATCTTACTTTGTTAAAGTTATAGATAAAGTTTTGATAAGTGAATATATGTTTAGTAAAAATTAAAAAAATTACCAAACATGCATATGATCTTTCAAAAAAAAATTATGGGAGGATTTTGTAGTAACACATGATAGTTATTTTCTTAGTCGTCTAACAATAATTTTTCGTTGATGTACGCTTTCAAGGTTAATCGAATTTAATAATTAAATATAAAAATCAATATGATATCTAAATAATGATATGTTATATTTAATTTTAAATAATCAAAATACCATTTTAAATTCGAAAAAGATATAAGAAATTTTGACATGTGAATATGGAAGAACAAAGAGATGATTGATGCATTTCAATAATACTGATAAAAAGTTAATACAACCCATTATTTAAAGTAAAATAAAAATGAATGCACTTCATAGTTTTATTAAGTATTACATCACATGACAGGATCTCAAATATTTCTAGACATTTTTAAAAAAAAGTATTCTATATAATGTTTTTAAAATTATATAAAAATTATATATTTGTATGTCGGTTCGGTTCGGATTTTTTTGCTCAATACCAAACTTAATCGGAGTATTTAATCTGTTTGGTTTGATTTTTCGACTTTGGTATGATATTTTGGTCCGATTTGTTCACCCCTAGAAATAGGTATTTGCTTGCTATTCCTTCCTTAAGAATTTTTTTTCCATTTATTTTCGGTGGTAAGCTCAAATATTCAAATTTCAAGGAGTATTTTCTATATATATTTGCCAATAAGGAAGGCCACTTTGAAAGACTTTCAAATATCACTAAGATAATGTGAAGATTGTGTCTATAAACAGGTATATATGAATTTTATAAAATATGTATGGATTCGCTTATTGTAGATTGGCCTGTATTTGCTATCTTATTGTTTTAAAAATTTTATGAAATAGGATAAGGAGACACCTCCCCAGAGAGTGTCAATTGATGGAGTTCGTGTAATCAAGCGCCGGTTGACATTTCTTTTTCAAAAATTGCAAATTAAGAATTTTAAGGCAGAAATATTGGTTATATAATTTTAAAAAAGGATTTCCTGGTTTTAAATAATCCACCTGAACCCCGCTTACAGCCCACCTCAACGAAGTACTATTCATCTACTAGACCAAAATACATTGACTAATTTCTTGAATGATCACTTAACTTTCTTTTATCACATCAAAGTTTTTAAAATATTCTATAATAAAAATTTACTTAATTTTATCTAAGTATTACAAAATATTACTAAATTATTATGTCACGAAAAATTATCGAACTCTATCTAAAAATCACAGAAAATCGTTACGAGGGAACTGTTGAGAGTGTATGAACAAAGTTCCACGTAAAAAGTAGAAAAGAAAAGGGATTTTTTTGTTCCTATACACTATTTGAAACCTTATTATCAAAAATGTCCAAGTTATCGTATTTATCCGACCTAAACACGTTTTAGCTACAAAAAATATACATTTGTTTAAACTAGAATCCTTTCTGTGATAGTCTTCCTTATTTAGACGAGGGATTTTGGGATCGCACATATTTCAATTAGAAATTTTACAGACGCAATCATCGTACCATAATCAAGGCAATCTATTTGTAGAATCCTTCTATTACGCAGATTTTCTCTGGTTATCATCGCACCATAATCAAGGCAACATATCTGTAGTATCCTTCTATTCTCTGATTTTCTATGGTTTCCTTTGGTTTTTCATAAACAAAGCTTTTGAAAGAAATAACTGCAAACAATTAGCTACAATTGAATTGAATTTCGCGACATAATGTCAAAATTAGCGATTATGCTTTAGCTCAATGGTCGGTGGGATAGCGTTGGGAGAAACAAAGATTTTGATGTTGATGGAATTGTAGTCAATAAAGATTCAAATTATAGTCAATTGAATTCCGCAATTTCAGAGTATCTAATGATCGGTACCTCCACGAAAATCAAATACACTGTCAATGAACGTTGTCTCCAATAGAAATTCGGAACGATATGGGAGTTCAAGTGTATATGCAGACGAAAAAGGAAAACAAAAACTTAGGAATATATCCATTGTGTATAACAGCGCGTGATTCGATTTGGAATGCAGTTTGTCAAATGCGAGCACAATTGCAGGCTTGCTCTATTTTTCCAGTGCTGATGTTTTTTCAATTTCAAGTGTTCTACAATTTTACTACAACTTAACATTACAAATGTAGTTCAACTGTTATGTCTCTACAAGTATTCTGTCAAATATGGAACATATGAATATACAGAGGTCTGAATTAATATACTTTTAATTCAGTGCAGGTTCTTCTGATTAACATAATACTAACGTGGTAGTTGTCAAGCAATTGTAACACAATTGGAGAAGTATCAGAAACAGTAAAGTTGATTGATATGCAAACATCTCCGGCAATTGTGTAAGATGAAAGTATCATCATAACAGAACATACGCCAAATGTACTACCAGTAGGCCAAGTTTACCAAGACAAGCAAAAAATTATCAGTACAATGAAGCACTATTCTGTCATGAATAAGTTTCAATTTAGGGTGAGAAGGTCTAGTGCAAGAAGGTAGGAACATTTCATTTGTCAAATTCATATTGTGTATAAATTGAAATTTTTTTTTGTATATAAATTATATATAAATGTTTAAGACAAGTTGTTGTGCATAAACAACCTCGTATTCTATAGCTACAATTTGCATCACATTTTTTGAATTACATTTATTCTGTGGTTACTGCCTCGTATGTATTGGGAATAATTGTACGTGGCACTTCAAGTCCACCAGCATAAATGAATTAGCATTGTTCAAGGTTCGAAAATTCAACAGCTTGCACACATGCTTTTTGATGGACAACACATATATACAACGCAAACCTACTGCCATGGTAGTTGGCAGCATGATGATGCCAAAATATGCGGATCCTAAGACAACATACACACCAAAAGACATACAAACTGACATGTTGTCAAATCATGGTGTGAACTTAACATACATGCAAACTTGGAGAGCAAAGGAAAAGGCTTTGGAATTTTTGAGATGTCATCCTGCTGATTCCTACAGTCGTTTGCCGAGTTATTTGTATATTCTAAAGAAGACTTATTCGGGGCCGGTAGTGAAATTGCAGAAGACTGAAGATGACTGTTTCTTGTATGTATTTTTTGCACTTAGTACGTCAATCAAGGGTTGGGAGCATTATAGGCCGGTTGTAGTAGTTGATGGTACCTTCTTAAAGTCGGCATATAGACGAATCATGCAAACATCTAGCATAATGGATGCAGCAGGTAATGTAGATTAATTGTAAAAATGTTGTTATAAAGTTGTTTTTGAGACTGTATTTTTTATATTTTCAAATTGTATTACAAAAATTGAATTTCTTTTTGCTAGCTATGTGATAGGTAGCATATTATTACTAGCACACACCGTTGTTGATTCAGAAAATGATGCATCGTGGAGGTAATTTTTTGAGCAATTCAAACATGCATATGGATAAAAACAAGATAGGTGTGTTGTTTCGGACCGGAATGAGAGTATCTTGAAGGAAACATCTACTGTTTATACCAGCATGCCACATTATGCTTGCATGTGTCATATTTGGACAAATGTAAGGTCAAAGTTCAAGAAGGGTCATCTAAAGTTAGGCGAATTGTACTTTGCCACGGCACGATCATATACGCTTGATGAATTTAATGAAGAATGTCAAAGATTGAAGAGATCGACACACGTGTTAAAGCATACCTATACGATATTGGCTATCATAGATGGTCTTAGGTACATAATACGGTGAACAGAACGTGGACGATGACATCAAATATTGCAGAGTCATTGAAAGCGGTAACTAAAGATGCAAGAGAGCTGCCCATAGTAGAACTATTAGAGTACATGAGGACTTTTCTTGAACGTTGGACTAATGAAAAGTTATTGAATACAAAAGGTACGTTCACATACCTTGAAAAAAAATACAACAAAGAGTTGGAGGACAACAAGACATTATCGCAGAAGATGAGAGTAAGTTATAGCCAATAACATCAGATCATTGATTCCATCAAACTAAATATATAATGTTAATTGTAGAAATGTAGTTGTATAATTGTAATTATTTTTTTTGTATCTGTTGTTGACAACTTGTTGTGTGTTAATGAAATTGTAGATGAGGGCTGCAACATATTACATCCATACTGTGATAGATGGTGTGAAGCGCTTTTTTGTTACAGTTTAAATTTTTTTTTACTGAGTACTTGTTGATGATAATCAGTCCTTTAAGACATATGAAGTTGTATGTATTATGTTCTGGAGAGTTATAGTTGTGGTGCAATTGTGTTGCTAATTTGAATAAAGATTGTCTCCTATAATGAATATTTGCTAAACATATTTCAACTCTTAATGCAATTGGTTTATAGTTGTTTTGTTCAAATACTGAATTTATTTATTACTTTTTAGCCTTTCCTAACAACATTGTTAAAATTGAATAGATTATGTATTTTTGTATAGTAGTTGTAGATATAATTATAATTATGCTGTAAAGAAATTATATAGTACCAATATTGAGATCAAGTACTAACAACTTTCAACCAAAAAAAAAGCCACATATGTTTTCTATTCTAAGTAGTAGAATTCTGGACAAAATAACAAAACAAAAGGTAAAACAACTTTAGCACAAGTATGCTACAAATAAATTGCAGCTAACTAGTTCTTAATAAACAATTTGACTACAACTTTACTATAATCCAGCTACAACTAAACACTTTAACTAAAATTTTTCTATTAAAGAGGGCAACCAATTCTTTTTTTTTTTCCGGACTTGTGTTCTCTAATTCACAGCTGGTGCACCTTTTCTTCTTGCTAATCTGCCAGTCACCTCACTTCCACTAATTATACCAAGCTCTTGCTTTTTCGTAGCATAATCCCAAAGGAGCGCTCCATAGCGTCTACGGTGTTGATCAATATCATAAAGGTTTTCCTTTGAAATCTATAGCTTTCCAATGCTGACATATTCTGCAAATGCCCCAATGTACACACCACAATCACTGCAAAAAATAATAGGGAAAAAGATTTAGCATTCAATGTAAAATACAATTGGTTAAATAGATAGAAGGAAAAGCAACACAT
Organism: Nicotiana obtusifolia; assembly: GCA_002018475.1. NCBI lineage: Eukaryota > Viridiplantae > Streptophyta > Magnoliopsida > Solanales > Solanaceae > Nicotiana > Nicotiana obtusifolia. Next base: position 24,125 of record MCJB01029527.1, on the reverse strand, counting down.
ACAGTGATCTTTCTTTTTGCTGGGGTATCTCACCTACCAGCCACTGAATGTCAAGAGGGTCAGTAACACCTTTTTCGATGTATGCCTTTGTGTTCTTGTAGTTGATGTTTGGACGCTTGCCATAGAAGCCGGTGCATGACAAGTAGAGGTGATCATAATAGCAAACTTATCGACAACAGATTCAACAAGTTTGTGATTTTGTGAAAAAACCACAGAATCATAAACATATAGAACCCTATCGGTAATGTCAAACACAGTCGACAACCAATAAAATTTCTCCATAATGTTTATGGGCGTAATAACAAAATCAACTTTGTCCTATGCAAAATTTACAAGTAATCAGTACCCTAATATGTATTTTGATACGACGTCCTGGGGTTTGACAACAACAAGCTTCTTATTAGCAGGAGCATTAATGTACCTCTCATAAATTTGTTCAATTTTAGTCTTGAACATATAGTTAGTGATTGTAAATCATGTTTTATTTTCAGAACCATACTTTTCTCTCTTCCTCAAATAGTATAAAATAATATCAATGTGCTGCAAAAAAATAGATTTCAATATTTCTCAGTGCTTCTTACAATTTAACTACAATTTTCAAAAAAAAAAATCTACAGATTTCGAAAATAACAGAATACTACAGCTAATCATTAAATTCTGCCAAGGTATGTGTGTTCCGTGTTGTTGAGGATTTTCCCGGGATGTGCCAAAGCATAAAACCTATTTTTTTATCAACTTTCTCCACTCCAAGATCAAACCACGGCTTGAGCTAGTTATCCTCTTATTTAAAGACATAGCAAGTACAATAATTATGTAGTTTCAATTAGAAATCCATAAATTGTATGCCCTCGATAATATGAAAAAATTGTATAAGCTAACCTCTTTGAAACCGTGTCGGTAGTGGTGCAAAAAATGTTTGATTCTGCACCAAAAGAAACAGTAAGTTAATAAAACTTGTATAAAGACCAAAAAATAAAATAATCACAATTCTACTACACTTTAGCTAAGTCCAAAAGACATTAATACATTGCATACAAGTAAGTTAAAAAATTAGTAAACATATATAACAACTGACTATATTCACTGATAAAATTATGTTTAGAGCAAAAAATTAGAAACTAACAACTAGACATAATATATACAATTTATTTATAGAAAATAAAACTAACATCTACAAATAGAGCAAATAATAACCAATAAAACCAACTAAATCATATGTACATTCCCTAACAAAATAATTTCGAACAATATACAATAAATCTACAATTTTCAGGAAAATGTAGAAAAGTTGATAACCAATAATAAATATACACAATGTAGACAAAATTTCTACAAATACAGAAAAACAAAAAATATGTACAGTAATGAGAATGAGAACAGGTTGTGCAACTAAACAAAAAAAGAACCAAAATTGTAACTACTAAAATTTTACCTTCTCCAATGACTGTTGGGATATGGTTTTAGGAGACTTTTTAACCTTTTTCTTTTTTGAAGTTTTGACAGTAGGAGAAATTTTGATTTTTTTTTTTTTTTTTTTGCAGTTTTCGGGATAACTTCTTCTTTGACGAAATCATAATCAAGAGCAAATCATTTGCCTTTCCGATTTACTGATTAGCAGATGTCGAAACTTCACCAGCATCCCTGTCATGCTTGAGTTTTGTTCGAGCTTTTGCCCTAGCTTCACGAGGGGAAAGCTTGGACTTTGTCTCTAGTTTTGCATGTGTCGATTTTACTACTTTTTTGTGTGAATCCTGTGAGAAAACACCCAAATCAAAAGTAGGAATATCACCAACATTAGTTTTTTTAGGGCTATTCTTCGGAACTCCTTTCTTCTTCAATGTAAGGGAAAAAAATTTTTAAGTTGTTACTGATTTCGTAGGATTTTGAGCGAGAATCAGAAAGATTGAGAAAGAATATAAAAGGTTTTTGAACAAAAAAGGAAGAGAGCGTTAATGGAGGGAGAGAGTACATAATCATGGGGGTATGGACAGAGAAACGTGGGGGGTTGGGTTATATATTTTAGCGAGATTATAGGAGTTAATTGATTCTCATTAAATTCGTAAAATGTATATAATTGATAAATTGTATATGCCTATGTAATTAAATTGAAACTTGAGTAGGGAGGGTAATAAAGTTGCAAATAGTGTATAGAAAGGTAAAAATCCCAAAAGAAAAATAAGCTACTTATAAGGAGTTGGATACTCTAAATGGTGTGAGACCTTTTGGGAAAAATCGTACGGGCTTGGCCCAAAGCGGACAATAATACACGGGAAATTTACTTAGCTGTAGCATAATAGAATTTTATTTACAACTTTTCTTTAGATTCCTTAAAAATTATATTCTCTATGTATATTTATTATTTATATACAAAACCTTAATAAAGAGAACATCCCTAAAATTAGGATATAACTGATACAGCCCTTCCTCTCCCCTCTCCCCTCCCCTATGTC
>MCJB01029527.1:0-21583 GCA_002018475.1 Nicotiana obtusifolia | reverse complement strand
CCCCACTCTCATGTATATCAGTTATACAATCCCCCTAAAATCACGTTTTCATCCCATTTACAAAAAGATTTAGAAATATTTCTCTCTTTCATACAAATTAATTCAAATCTCATCATCTTCACACAAATTCATCAACATTATCTCTAAAATTGCAGTAGCAAAGAGTTCTCCATTGACAACCATTAAAAAGTTTCGAAGCTTTGAATTCAACATTTGGGTTTTACGAATTTGTGATTCGTTGGGTGCTCTTGCAAACGATTGAGAATATAACTTGGAGTTTATATCTCAATTTTAAGGGAGATTGGTTAAGTTTAGAGTTGTTCTTAGGTAAAATTTCATATTGAAACTCGAAGAAGAAAAGTTTCTGAATTGTATCACGATTGTATGATAATTATATGATAATTGTGTCATAATTGTATCACAATTGTATCAAATTTGTATTTGACTTGTATCTTAATATCAATATCCAAAATAATACCTAATACAATATTAATATAATATTGTATCAGAATTTAAGTTTAGAGTTGTGATTGAACTTGAAGAAAATGAAAATCAGAATTGTATCACGAATGTATCATAATTGTTGCAGAAATTGTATCACAAAAGTATGATAATTGTATATGGTGTTTAGCGATTGTAAGTTTGTGACCAATTTTACATTTTGATTGTGTATGAGCCATTATCCTATTAGTAATAATTTTGCTAGAGTTTAACAATTTTGAATTGCAGAAGAAACTTTTAGAAACTGATTTTTTTTTGTCATCTCATGACATTCTATGTCGTGTAAAAAAATCATTCAACAAAGAAATAGTTTCTTTTTGGTGTCTAGGAAATCAGTTATGTATTATTGGATTTGTTAGATTAGGTATCACTTTCCTAACATTATAAGGATAATAGGAACATAGAATATGCAGTATGACATTATATTCAGTATTTGAAGGTTCCAACCAAAATCATTCAACAACTGTAGCAAAATTACCAGCTTTTTGTTGAAGACGTGCAACTATCGAAGAGAGAGAGAAGAGGATGAGATCTGCGTACTGGAAAAATTAGGACGCATGAAATGAGGAGAAGTGTGAAAAAAGAAAAGGATATAATTGAATCCATTAATTGAAGGTATTAATCAGGGGACGAGAGCTTTTTAAGGGGGGGGAATGTTACAATTTGTAAGAAAAACTTAGATACTTTTTGAAAACTACAAAATCTAGAGAAAATAAATTAATAAGTTCCTATCATAGTATATATAGGAAAACTTCCATAATACACCATGTTAAGAGTATTATTGGACCGTTTTAGCCCAACAGAAAACAAAAAGGACATGATGCACATGATATAATTTCTTATGATACTTTAGCAAAATTAAATAATTTTCCAACGTCAACTCTAACCATACCCCCCACCTCTAAGAAGTATTGTATCAATGTTTATTGAGCTCCTTCCTTGTCTTCTATAAATGTAACTGTGCGGATTTCTTCTCCAAATCCAAAAACAACAACAAAAAGATGTCTTCATTTTCCACATCTTCTGCCATTTCTAATTCCAAACTTCCAGTTCGAGAAATCCCAGGAGACTATGGTTTCCCCTTTTTTGGAGCCATTAAAGATAAATATGACTACTTCTACAAACTCGGCGCAGACGAATTCTTTCTTACCAAAATGCAAAAATACAACTCTACTGTCTTTAGAACCAACATGCCACCAGGTCCTTTTATTGCTAAAAATCCAAAAGTCATTGTTCTCCTCGATGCCAAGACATTTCCCGTTCTTTTTGACAACTCTAAAGTCGAAAAAATGAACGTTCTTGATGGCATGTACATGCCATCTACTGATTTCTACGGTGGATATCGTCCTTGTGCTTATCTTGATCCTTCTGAGTCAACACATGCTACACTTAAAGGATTCTTTTTATCTTTAATCTCCCAGCTTCATAATCAATTTATTCCTTTATTTAGAAGCTCAATTTCTGGCCTTTTCGCAAATCTTGAAAATGAAATTTCCCAAAATGGCAAAGCGAACTTCAACAATATCAGCGACATTATGTCATTCGATTTTGTTTTTCGTTTGTTATGTGACAAGACCAGTCCCCATGACACAAATCTTGGCTCTAATGGACCAAAACTCTTTGATATATGGCTGTTGCCTCAACTTGCTCCATTGTTTAGTCTAGGTCTAAAATTTGTGCCGAACTTTCTGGAAGATTTAATGTTGCATACTTTTCCCTTGCCATTTTTTCTAGTGAGATCGAATTACCAGAAGCTTTATGATGCTTTTAGCAAGCATGCTGGAAGTACACTGAATCAAGCTGAGAAGAATGGGATCAAAAGAGAGGAAGCTTGTCACAACTTAGTCTTTCTTGCAGGTATGTCAAAATTGAACGGATCAAAACGGGTGAAATAAATAAACAGTTCATAATTGAACCCACTCAAAGTTTAATTAGATCCAGGTGGCCCGGTTAAAATAAGTCAAATATCGGGTCATAACCCAATTTGTCCAATATGATCCGGCTTTCTCTCTGACCTTTTTAACTTTTCCTTTTTTCTTTTTTTTTGCAAAAAAATCTGAGAGTAGTAGTAATATAGTTTGTTTAAAGTTTTAGTTGAAGTTTCTTCCAAATTTGCTTTTTTTATGTTTGAAATAATCTAAACAGTTGTTCACTCAATTCTTTAAACTTAATATAGTCGATAGATATATTAATATATAAATAATTCAGATATAATATGTATATAATTAGTGTATAATTCATACATACCCACTTGGAAAAGTAAATAATAAATATACCTGGTTATTTGTGTAAAGATTTTTTTTTTCCGTTAGATCACGCTATTTTGAAATTCGTTTTGACTAAGTTTAATGGGTCATATTAAGTTCAGCTCGTTTAGTCATATCAATGAGTAGTTCATAGTCCAACTTGTTTAAACTTAGACAGTCAGACGGATTACTGCAAAATGTCTTATTTTGCCACCTCTACGCACAGGTTTCAATGCTTACGGTGGGATGAGAGTTTTATTCCCAGCACTGATCAAGTGGGTCGCCAATGGAGGAAACAGTTTACACACTCGGCTGGCAAAGGAAATCAGAACAATTATCAAAGAAGAATGTGGAACCATAACTCTATCAGCAATCAACAAGATGAGTTTAACAAAATCAGTAGTGTATGAAGTATTAAGAATTGAACCTCCAGTTCCATTCCAATATGGTAAAGCCAAAGAAGATATCATAATCCAAAGCCATGATTCAACTTTCTTAATCAAGAAAGGTGAAATGATCTTTGGATATCAGCCTTTTGCTACAAAAGATCCAAAGATATTTGATAAACCAGAGGAGTTTATTCCGGAGAGGTTCATGGCCGAAGGTGAAAAATTGCTAAAGTATGTGTATTGGTCAAATGCAAGAGAGACAGATGATCCAACGGTGGACAACAAACAATGCCCAGGGAAAAATCTTGTCGTGCTTTTGTGCAGGTTAATGTTCTCCACCCACAGCCCCCTCCCAAACCTTTTGTTGAGTTTAACTTATAAACACTGAGTTATCTATTATTATGTTGTTATAAAAAGATTATAGTAAATTTTTACACTACTGTGCACGAAACATAAACTGCATTAGGAGTAATAGTGATTTTTATTATAGTTGTCATGCGATTTGTTCTTGCTAACATTACTGCCGTTTGAACTGAGGATCTATCAAAAATAATCAAGTAGGGATAAAATTTGCGTATACACTACTCTTCTTAGACCTAACCTTGTGTAATTACCTTGGATTTATTATTGTTGTTGTTCTGTCATGCAATTTGAACAATTTGGGCATATGCATGTGTGCAGGATGATGTTGGTGGAGTTTTTCATGCGTTACGACACATTCACAGTGGAGTCAACAAAGCTCTTTCTTGGGTCATCAATAACGTTCAAGACTGTGGAAAAAGCGACATGAATCTTGTTTCAATTGGCAACTGTAGCCGAGAAAGACTTGGCTCTGATTACTGCATGTGGTCATTCTGCAAATTATTGTACTTGTGCTGATGCACTTGACTTCGAGTGGATATAATAATGCACTGTTTTTAGAGTTCAGCCTCATTGAAATATAACGAAACTAAATTTTACGTAATGATCGGGGGAAAAAGAGTGAATAATTGATTAATTCTTTTTTCCTTTCATGCGAGGACAACATTTAACTGCACTTTTCTCTGTGTATATATGCAAATGAACATATGATACAAAATGTTCATATATATATATATACACAACTTAATCCTTATCTTCTCTTCATATGAGATTATTCTTTTTACATTTTCTTTGAAATATTTTAAATATATAACTTTTTTCTTTGCGAGTTAATTGAGTGTTAATTTACAAGTAATAGAGCTACCTTTTACATTCTTAAATTGTAAAGTTCCATATCCACATGAGACCTTTTCCTTCCTATAACCCTTACACAATGAAAATAAGAATAGAAATCTTCATGTGCAACTTAGATTTTTCCTTGATACTATTGTAACTTTTGTTATAGACAAATTTATGATTTAAATTTGATAGTATTAATATTTAAGGTGTTTATATATGTTAAATAAGATGCATCCGGATCAAGCGTTGCACGAGGACGGTTCTCTTTAATCACGTTTACATCATGGAACCACATGAAAGCTACCCTTCTTGCAAAAGTACATTATGTTGTTTGCCTGACTATGCATGAAAATTCTTCTTAACAAGAATTATAGGATAATAGCTAGGAGGATTTAAAAAATATTATAATATTAAAATTTTCGAGGCTTAGCTAAGGCTAGCTCAGGACCGCACTAATCGTAATAAATGGTTTGGTATTGCTACAGCCAATTTATTGTCCATTCTTACTCAATTTCTACACAACAAAACACGTGCATTTTTTACTTCACACATACTTTTGGAGATAGCGTACATTAAAACGTGGCTTCAAAATTTAAAGTTATGTGAATCTAGCTATAACTTTTAAGTTATGAGTGCTTTCAGTTCATTAATCATTGGGACCACCCTCCTCGTAACTTTAAATCTCGAAAGGCTGAAGAATTAAGTTTTCAAATTATATATATATATATATATATATATATAGGAAGAATAGCCTAATAGATCCTTGTACTCAGGGGTGGATTTAGGAGTGGATTTAAGAGCAGAAGGAGGTTCATCTGAATTCTTTTCGCTGAAAAATTATACTGTATATATAAAGCAAAATCTGTGTTTTACCTCTATATATTGTTTTGAATCTTCTTGACACAACTCAAAATTGTAGCTTATGGTTAAGGGGTTCAAAACTTTTGTCAGATCGTAGGTTTAATTCTCACTAGTTACAATTTTTATCCTACTTCTCCAATTAATTTCTTAAGAAGTCCAACATGAAATTAATGTTACATTTGCTTTTAACACTATCCACGTTGAGCTATTGCTATTATTTTGAAATTACACTTCTCAAAAAATCATAAAGTAAATGTTACTATGTTAATTATAATTAATTAAATAAAAATGATGATATTACTAAGATTAGAGTAACCGCACCATGATACAGGAGTGGCTCAAGCACTTTAGTGACCTAAAACCAAACTTATTTGGAGGCTTTAAATTTAAAAAATGAAAAATATATTTTCTCAAAAATCTATTGTTCTAAATTTTGAGATACAAAATTATTAATAATTTTTTTAATTGTCGATATCTTCTAATATTTCTTTTCGAATGATAATATAGTCAGCTCTTTTAATTTTTCTTGAGAATTATTGATCTTGGATAAGATTTTATCAATTTTAATTTTAAAGAACTTGTTTCTACTGAGGCAACTGTTACATGAACTATTAAAATTATATAATAAGAAATATAAGTATTTAAAAAAATACCTTTTTCTTTGATTGAACATATTGATTACAGTATTCTTTTTTACTTGTATTATTTTTTAAAATACTTTTATTTTATAATAAGTTTAAACTAATAATATTATAGTGATTACTATATTTTAAGGAATATTCAAGATTAAGGCAATATTGTTTTAAATTCCCGTAATTTGATGATCTCATATTTTTACACTAAAATATTTGAACCGTTGAACTATTAGCTTGTCCTCCAAAAATTCTACTTATCTGATATAAATCACACTATTACGTGTGTGGCAAGTGCACGATTTCCCATTAAGAGATGATGACGGGTTTATGAATAGGATTCTCTGCATGTTCTAGAAGATATTTAAGAGATTTTCGCTTTACGATAAGTTTTATCGATAGGTAATTCAAGTCGCGATTGTAATGATTCCGCTTCTGCAAAGTGAAATTTGTAAGTTTAATACTTGTTTTAAGAAAAAAACTTATAAATTTATTATTGGTAAAAAATGGGTCCCTTAAATTTGGGGGCCTAAAGAGAGAGTCTTACTTGCTTCGTCATGAAGCCGGCACTGGCATTATACAATACTTTCTCCGTCCTATTTTATGATGATTATTTGATTGTGCACGATTTTTTTTAAAAATAACTTTTGAAACTTAGTCTAAAATATTTGACTGTAGGTATTGCGCCCGAGCACAGCCCGACTAATCGTAACTAGTCAAAATATACAATAGATATGTAAAAATTGTACGGGGTGTCTTATTTGGTCGCTCCCATTTAACCTATATTCACTTTTTAAAAAAGTTTTAAATTGTACTCATTTTTTAAAAACAACTTCAGGCCTCTTTCTCTTCCTCCTTCTCCTTCTCCTCCTTTGTTTTCTTCTTCTTCTCCTCCTCCTCCTCCTCCTCCTCAAGTGACAATGATTTTATATGATGGCTGTGAATATATTTTAATGTAGTTTATGATGTTTTACAATGGTGAGTTGTTATGACACTTTACTTTTTACTATTGCTTAAGGTTTCTTCTTCTTCTTCTTCTTTTTCTTAATTGCAAAATGGATTCATTAGATTTATTGTTGTTTTGACAAATTGATGATTGGGGTTTGTTCCTGATGATATTTGGAGGTTATGTTTCAAATTTAAGCTCAATTGGAGTAGATTAGGTATTAAATCGTATATTGGATTGTTATAATTCGAAGAACAAATTTCTCTTTTTGGGCAATTTACACTTCAGGCCTATTTGGCCTTTAAATGCATAAAAATATTGGTTGCACTTCAAACCTTTTGGCCTTAAGTACATCTGAAGTATAATTTTTCACTTCAGACTTATTGGCCTTAAGTGTAGCAAAACGTTTGTTGCACTTCAGACCTTTTGGCATTAAGTGCATCTGAAGTGCAATTTTTCACTTCAGACTTATTTGCCTTAACTGTAGCAAAGCATTTGTTGCAATTCAGACCTTTTGGAATTAAGTGTATCTGAAATACAATTTTTCACTTCAGACTTACTGGTATTAAGTGCATGAAACCATTGATTACACTTCAAACCTATTTGGCCTTAAGTGCATCTGACGTGCAAATTTTCACTTCAGACTTATTGATCTTCAATGAATAAAAACGTTTGTTGCACTTCATACTTTTTGGCCTTAAGTGCACCGGAAGTGCAATTTTTCACTTCAGACTTATTAGCCTTAAGTGCATCTGAAATGCAATTTTTCACTTCAGACTTATTAGCTTTAAGTGCATGAAACCATTGGTTGCACTTCATTCCTATTTGGCCTTAAGCGCATTTGAAGTACAATTTTTTCACTTCAAACTAATTTTTTTTAAATTCAGACCTGATAAGTCTGAAGTTGATGGTAAAATAAATACACTTGCAAACTTTTTCCCAAAGTGAATATAAATTCAATTTGTGACCCCAAAACCAGGTATAGATGCAAAAGCCCCCGGATCATATCAAAAGTCTACTCCGTAAACAAAGAAGTAAGCGATCCAACTAGATTATTAAGTTACAAAATCATATGTGCATATAACACATGGCAGCTAATCATACTCATTCCAGAAAAAAATAAACACTTATTATGGTTAAAGTGTTCTATTCTTAATCCAAGGTTTTCAATCTATTCCCGGATCCTTTCATAAAGTCTAACACTGGATGGCTCCATTATAGATACTTCAGTCAGATCAAACACCACGCCAGATGAGTTGTCTGATACGATCAACAAGCTGATATCAATATCACGTTCCAAAAATGTTATCTTACTCCCTCCATACGTAACGTACAATTGTAGGAGTTCACCCTTAAGAATATTGTTTCTGAGGTAGTGCTCTCCAACCAATATCTCGTCTATAAAAACCTCCATGCCAGCTAATTTGTTCAACGGCTTGGTAGGCTCTATCTCGTGCCTCTTCAAGATCCTCCCCTTTCGCTGTGACTCCAAGAACACGTCCCCCAGTAGCTATGAAATTTCCATCTGCATCAAAAGCAGTCCCAGCGTGGAAAACTTTGACTGACGGAGCAACCTGCTCTGCTTCCTCAAGCTTATGGATGACTGTTCCTTTCTGGTAGCTCCCCGGGTAGCCTTTACTTGCCATTACAACCACCATCGCTGACCCAGGGGACCAGTCCAAAGACACCCCTCGCAGCTTCCCACGACAAGCTGCCAGCAGAACTTCGACCAAATCAGACTCTAACCGGACCATCAACACCTGCAAGCATAGGAAAAAGAGTTTAAAACTACAACATGGGATAGAGTATTTACATTAAGCACAATTAGGACCCACTCCTATTTTCATTACATGCTTTTGCATCACGTTCCATGTAAAACCTCCAAAGAAGTAACCAGAAAAGTTTGCCGGATATAGTCGAATAGGGTAGACAAACATCAAAAGAAAAGAAGTGCATCAAGTCAAACTTCTGCTCTTTCTGTGACCAAGAATTGCCATTGCCTACAATTTTGCCATCCTTCAATACACAAAGCATAGGATGCAGATATAGGACGAACTAACTCAATCACAAAGCATAGGACGCAGATATAGGATGAACTAAATCACTGTTGATTTAAATTGTCAAAAATTTATCAGTAACTCTTTGGGATTAATAATTATCCAAGAAAGGTTCAATCGAGTGTTCACTTGAACCCTTATTCAGCTACTCAAACTGCATCTTTAGATTCAATTAAATAGGAACTATGAGGGTCCATAGTAAGCTAAGTCTATTAATCAAGATAGTATAATAGCAACCATACTTCCTATCCATCAAAAATAATAGCAACCATACTTCCTATCCATCAAAAATAATAGCAACCATACTTCGATAAAAACGCAATGAAACTGAACACCCTAGGAGAGATGCTCTAACACAAGCAAATTGCAAGTAATATGGCAACAACTTGTTGTCGCTCTTTGCTTTTTGGTAGTAGTTCTTACTTAATACCCCCTAGACTATAGTGGCTGTGGTGAACGATGTGAGAGCAAGGTCATGTCCTCGGGTGGTGCGGGGGGAAGGGGGTTAAGGGAGCCTCTAGGCTGAGAGTCGGGTCCTGAAACATAGGGACGTTGACAGGGAAGTCTATAGAGTTAGGTAAGATCGTTCAGAATAGGAAGATCAACATTGCATGTGTCCAGGAGACTAGATAGGTAGGTACTAGGACACGTGCCGTAGACGGGTGTTGTGGTACTCAAGACGTGTTGGGGGCAAGAATGGCGTAGGTATTTTAGTTGACAGGGAGCTAGTGGTCGAGGTTAGCAGGGTAAACGATAGGTTGATGAGTATTAAGCTTATAGTTGGAGGGTTTACTGTTAACGTGGTTAGCGCGTATGCCCCTCAGGTAGGACTGGACCAGGAGGTCAAGAGGTGATTCTGGAAGGATTTGGACGAGCTGATGCGAAGTATCCCGCACTCTGAGAAGCTTTTCATTGGAGGGGACTTCAATGGCCATATTGGGGCTAATGCTAGGGGCTGTGATGGTGTGCATGGAGGATTTGGTTTTGGGGTTAGAAATAAGGAAGGTACCTCACTGTTGGATTTCGCTAGAGCTTTTGACTTGGTGGTAGCCAACTCGAGTTTTCCGAATAGGGAGGAGCACTTGGTCACCTTTCGGAGTTCGGTGGCCAAGACCCAAATTGATTATCTACAGGAAATGCGATATAAAGGTCTATGCACGGATTGCAAGGTCATCCCGAGTGAGAACCTCACGACCCAGCATAGGCTTCTGGTTATGAACCTGGACATCAAGAGGAATAGGGGAAAGAGGGCGGATGCAGGCGACCTAGGATCAAGTGGGGTAACTAGACTAAGGACAAAGCTCAGGAATTGGGAGAGAGATTATTGGCTATGAGGGCATGGAGGAGTAGGGGGGATGCGACTAGGATGTGGACCACGACAGTGGGTGCATTAGGGAAGCTGCTACAGAGATATTGGGGGTCACAAAGGGTTATTATGGGGGTCATAAGGGGGCTGGTGGTGGAATGGAGAGGTCCAAGGTAAGGTGGACGCCAAGAAAGCGGTTTATTTGAAGCTTGTGGAGAGTACAGACGAGGAGGATAGAAAGATATATCGGGAATGTTATAAGAAGGCAAAGAAATAGGCGAGGTTAGCATTTACGGCGGCCAAGACTGCGGCGTTTGGACGTCTGTACGAGGAACTCGGGGGCAAGGGCGGGGACAAGAAGCTATTCCGGTTGGCCAAGGTGAGGGAGAGAAAGGCCCGAGACTTGGACGAAGTGAAGTGCATCAAAGACGAGGACGACAAAGTATTGATAGATGAGGCACATATTAAATGAAGATCGCAAGCATACTTCTATAAATTATTGAACGAGGAGAGGAACAGAAGTATTGTGCTCGTTGAGTTGGAGCACTCCGAGAGCCAGCGTGATTTTGGATATTGTAGGCGTATTAAGGTAGAAGAAGTGGAGAGGACGATGCGTAAGATAAGCAGGGGCAGAGCGACGGGACCAGATGAAATCCCGATGGAATTCTAAAAGAATGCGGGCCAAGCTGGCTTAGAGTGGCTTACTGAGTTGTTTAATGTAATTTTTAAGACAAAAAGGATGCCCGAAGAATGGATGTGGAGTACGATGGTTCCATTGTACAAGAACAAGGGCGATATCCAAAATTGCAACAACTACAGGAGTATAAAGCTGTTGAGCCACACTATGAAGGTCTGGGAGAGGGTGGTGGAAGCAAGGGTGAGGAGGACTGTGTCTATTTCCGAAAACCAATTCGGATTCATGTCGGGGCAATCGACGATGGAAGCTATCTATTTGGTGAGGAGACTAGTAGAGCAATATAGAGATAGTAAGACGGACTTGCATATGGTGTTCATTGACCTTGAAAAGGCATACGATAAAGTCCCGAGGGAGGTTCTATGGATGTACTTGGAGGTTAGCAGCGTCGGGGTAGCGTACACTAGGTTGATTAAGGATATGTACGAGGGTGCTAACACTCGGATGAGAACTGTGGGAGGAGACTTGGAATACTATCCAGTTACGATTGGGCTGCACCAGGAATCGGCTCTTAGCCCGTTCCTATTTGCCTTAGCGATGGACATGCTGACGTGGCGCATCCAAGGGGAGGTGCCTTCGTGCATATTGTTTGCAGATGATACAGTGCTGATAGATGAGACTCGAGGAGGGGTTAATGCGAGGTTGGAGGTTTGGAGACAGACCTTAGAGTCTAAATGTTTCAAGTTGAGTAGGACCAAAACAGAGTACTTGGAGTGCAAATTCAGTGGCGGAACCCTTGAAGCTGACGTGGATGTGAAGCTCGAGACTCTAGTCATCCCTAAGAGAAGTAGTTTCAAGTATCTCGAATCTATTATACAGGATAATAGGGAGATCGACGAGGAAGTCACGCATCGTATTGGACCGGGATGGATGAAGCGGAGGCTTGCCTCCCGGGTTCTTTGAGATAAAAATATGCCGGCTAAACTTAAAGGGTAAATTTTACAGAGTGGTGGTTCGACCTATCCTGCTATATGGGGCGGAGTGCTGGCCAGTCAAGAGCTTCCATGTGCAGAAGATGAAAGTAGCAGAGATGAGAATGTTGAGATGGATGTGTAGGTGTACCAGGAGGGATAAGATTAGGAATGAAGTTATTCAGGACATAGTGGGAGTGGCCTCCGTGGAGGACAAGATGCGGGAGTCGAGGCTGAGATGGTTCGGGCATGTTAAGAGGAGAAGCATTGACGCTCCTGTTAGGAGGTGTGAGAGGTTGATCATGGCAGGTTTGAGAAGTGGTCGAGGCAGACCTAAGAAGTAGTGGGGAGAAGTGATTAGGCAGGACATGGCGCGGCTTCAGATCATTAAGGACATGACCCTAGATAGGAGGGTATGGAGGTCAAGGATTAGGGTAGAAGGTTAGCAGGTAGTTGAGAGTTTTCCCCTTTCTTACCAGTAGTACTAGTAGCACACATGTACTTTCTTATCTCTCAGACTTATATTACACCATGTTGTTTAGTTTGTTTCAGTTATCGTATTCTCCTGTTATTACTATTTTGGTGCTACTCACTCTGTCCCCTCCCCCCTTTTTTACCCCCTCTTTCTAGCTTTTTCTTCTTCTTTCTCTCCCTCTGCTTCTTCTTCTTCTTCTTCTTCTTCTTCTTCTTATTATTATTATTATTATTATTATTATTCTCCTCCCTACTTTTCTAAGCCGAGGGTCTATTGGAAACAACCTCTCTACCTTCACTGGGTAGGGGTAAGGTCTGCGTACACACAACCCTCCCCAAACCCCAAGTATGGTAATATACTGGGCATGTTGTTGTTGTTGTATGGCACCAACTTGAAAGAGGATTACGTAAAGACGCAATAGTAACTTGTTATCCAAACAGGAATGCCAAAAGGGCTATGAATCATATTAGAGATCAGATATTTAAGTCCATAACTAGAAGAAGAGTACCAGCTCATCTTGCAAAAGCACCGCTATTATCCACCTCTGAAACCAATCAGTTTCCCAGACATGTGATGAATTTAGCAAAAATTTTCACTTGTAGGACACAGTAGTGATAACTCTTTTTGCACAAAAGAATGAAAGTCTATGTTACTCTACGGTGCATCTATTGCTGCTGAAAGACTACTTAGCAAGTGCCACGTCATGTGATTAATAGAAAGCAGTATGTTTCAAACAACATATTCATCATAAACCAAAGTGAAATAGCTGACGCTTCCAGTGCTTCCCTATGCTTAACTTAAAACAAAGATCTATGGTACTAAAACAACTTTCAATACGAAAATAACAAGTTTGATTGCAAGTGGCAAGCAAATCCAACTAACCTGGCATTCTGGATCTCCAAAGCGCACATTGTACTCAATTAACTTCGGAAAACCAGTTTTCTTCTCAATCATGAGCCCAGCATACAGAACCCCGACAAACTTGCAGCCTTCTTCAGCCATGCCCTTTACTGTAGGGAAAATTATAGACTCCATCACCACTGATTGCAGTTCTTTTGTCAAGACAGGAGCCGGAGAATATGCCCCCATTCCACCAGTATTTGGTCCTGTATCGCCATCCCCAACTCGTTTGTGGTCTTGAGCAGATTCTAAAGGTATGGCATGCTCACCATCTACCAGGGCAAAAAACGATGCTTCCTCTCCTTCCAGGTATTCCTCTACAATTACTCGAGAACCAGCAGAACCAAAAACATTTTCCACAAGCATAGAATCAACCGCCTCATATGCTTGCTCCAATGTCATGGCAACAATAACTCCCTTACCGGCAGCCAGTCCATCAGCTTTAACAACAATAGGGGTGCCTTCCTGTTTGATGTACTCTTTTGCAGTGGATGGGTCTGTAAATGCTTGATACTGCACAAATGTATCCACCATAGATGAAGTCAAATTGCGACATGAATTGAACCAAGTAAGTAGAAAAGGGAAGTATCATATGAATAGTACTACATTTTTATTAAAAAGAATTAAATATAGATGAAACAAGATAAATTGCACAAACCTTTGCAGTTGGAATTCCATATTTATCACATATACTCTTCATGAAGTTCTTAGAACCTTCTAAAGTAGCTGCTTCTGAAGAGGGGCCAAAGGTAGGAATTCCTTCCTTAACAAGGTCATTAGCAAGACCTGCAACAAGCGGAGCCTCTGGTCCCACAACAACCAGCCCAACTCCCCATTTACGACAGAAAGTGATCACAGCTGAACTATCTAAAACATCAAGGTCTGCTATGCAAGTCGCGTCTCCTGAGCTGGAAATTCCAGCATTACCAGGTGCACAGAAAATTGCATCACAAGAAGGGGATCGCCTCAGAGCATGACAAAGCGCATGCTCTCTCCCTCCTCCTCCAATTACCAAGACAACCACGCTTTCCTCTATAATACCAAATAGAATGAATCAATAAATAATGCAAAAAATTATAACAGCTTCTACACTATATCCATATTAACTGTGCTAATTATGCTAGTCAGATAGCTAGTCCGTGCCAGATAAAAATAAAACCAAAAGAATTGATGCTTTAACATAAAAAAGAAAGAATCTTTTGGCATTATATGTCATGATGGCTATTCCAAACTATTGAATAACAACTCAAAATTCCATTTTACTCTAAAGGGAAGTGAAAATCAAAACCTAAGACAAGAAGCAGGCATTAACATATCCATTCAGTGAGAAAAAAAATAGAATCATTTTAAAATAAGCAGAATAATTGAGAATTTGAAGACATATAATTGCTAAAATTTTAGCCAAACAAAGTACAAAAATAGCTTTCAAAAGCGGAAATAACCAAATAAGAGAAGCTCAGTAAGTAAAGATAGCTGCTTTAGGGGATAATACTGGAAAAAATTAAAAAGCAAAAAACCCAATTTCTGAAATTGCTGGAGTTAGTAGTTCTTACTGGGGCTGCCATTATCCACAGAAAGGCTATTGAAAACAGCGAAATAGGAAGTATTAAAACCACGGCAAGAAGTATGACGAACTGAAAAATTGGAACAGTTCCAACTGGCAGAACTGAGGTTGAAAAAACGTTGTTGGTTTGCTGATAACAGCTTCGCTGAATGGTTTTGGCAATTGCTTACAAACTTTAATGCAGTAGTGGCTCCTATACTGAGAGAGATACAGGTCATTTCTTTACCAATTCACCTCCTTAACCTCACTTCGCCAAGAAAGGAAAAAAAAGTTCAAGAAAAATTCAAAGAACTAAGAAGTAGAGGAAGAGGACGGAGTGCTTTAGGTTTTATTCGACATTACTGTTTGGGGTTTTAGCACTAATGGTCCCCTTTTGTATAGTAACGGCGGTCTAATGGCTTTTAGCGATATTTGCTAGAAACCAAAAGTTATGGTAATTTCCTAGTCTGCATTTTCAATTTAGTTTTTTTTTTTCTATATAAAACTTCTCAAAGAATCAGTAAAACCCAACTTTAAACATGTATAATGTTAACTTACACTAAGTTAGTAACTCTTTATCGGCAATATTACTCTATTCTCTTGGGAAATTTTACACTTTGGACGAATGAATACAAATTCTTATTTAAGGAACAAAGTCATGTTCTAAAGTTCTTTTGTTCCAACAACTCGTCATTCCATCTTTATAGCTTTGCTAGTAGGCGTAGGATTTTTAAATTTTTCATTTATAAATTAATAATATAACATAATAACAAAAAATATATGTTAAAAGTTTGAGAAAATTTAAAAAATAAAAATAAACTCATAGAAAACATGATATAGCATATATTTTTACAAGTATAAACAATACAATAGTGTTAAAGTTACTACTATATAATATAAATCAGTTATAATGTCTTAACTTTCAAAAAATTAAAAATCATAATTTCTTAAAAAATATTTTATCAAACTACGCATTTTGTGGATTGCGGAGCATTTGGACCAACCTTTTGTTATTTTCCTTTTTTCTTGTAAAAATTGTATAGGGCCCGTTATTTAAATTCTAGTAACGATTAACCTGGGCTACGGCCAAGTCAATTGCATAGTTAAGGCGACATTGCTACCTCATTTTCATTGTCGTAAAAGTAACTTTTAAACTTCCCAAAATATTGTTAAGTAGCTTAAATGCAACCCTCACCCATCTATTCATCTTGAATTTTCAAAACCACAATATGTTTCAATTGGTAGGTTCTCAAAGGTAATACTGGTGTAGCCTATAACCAAGAATCTCAAAAAAGTGTAGAAGTCTTGATGAAATTTATGAAAAATGTGTAAGATGTTGAAATCGTTGAGTACCATGTGAATGATGCAAGATTTTTTAAAGCTTTAGCTATGATCCAATCAGGAATGCAAGTTTTGTATGAGATGTACACAAAAGTCATTGACCTGAAAAATAAATTAACGTTTAGAAAGTTCTTCTTTGTATAATCTAAATTGAGTCTCTTACTCTTCTTCTTCATCTTAATATTTCTAAGTTATGGTCTAAAATTGAAGAAGTTTTTTCATATATATTCATTTC
This sequence comes from Nicotiana obtusifolia, assembly GCA_002018475.1. Lineage (NCBI taxonomy): Eukaryota > Viridiplantae > Streptophyta > Magnoliopsida > Solanales > Solanaceae > Nicotiana > Nicotiana obtusifolia. The sequence continues at coordinate 5,346 of MCJB01029527.1, read as the reverse complement.
AATATTAAAATATCTCTTATTTCCTTTAGCTACTCAATAAATCTAGTAAAACATGAATTCTTTATTTGATGAAATTAGCCCTTTTCATCACCCAATGAGACCATTTCTTATATGGTTTGTGGTTGTACTTTTTGTCTAAACTTATTTCTCTTTTCATAATTTTCATATGCGTCTATCTCTTTGAACAAGAATCTTGTTCATAAATAGGTCTGTTTCATCTTTTTTGATATTGGATTGGCACTGCAAATCCCATCCAAAAAAATAAATACAAAAAACTATAGATGGGAGAATGAGTTTCTTTTCATGCATGAGGCTTTAACGTAAAGATGTCCAAGATTAATTAAGCATAAGATATGGCCATTCATTCTTACAGTTTATTTCTAGTTTCTAGAATTATTATTAGTATTATATGTAAAAAGAGCTAAATAAGCACATCTATCAAAGAGAAAACTCGAAAGAAGAAACGTAACTTTCCAACAAAAGGTTGTGTTGTACAATGATACGTGAAAAGAATCTTTAAACTTCTTAGTGTGTTTGCTTATTTATGTTTTGAATTTCTTTAATAAAATATTTGCTCTTCTATTGAAATAACACACATATTTTTGCATAACTTATTATGAATATTAGTTAATATCGCATATTAAATATTGCATTAGTATATGCGGTGATTATTTTTCTTACACGACCAATTAAACAATGCATTACTTATGTGTGGAATTATGTTTTTCAAATCTATCCAATCAAACAATACTTATTTTATGTGAATTATAATGTTTCCAAAAGATAAAAACTTCAGATTTAAAAAATTACTTTACGAGATTTACTAAGAAAACAAAGTGTGGATCTAATATTTATATCAAATATGATTACATACTCCAATCCATTTGAAATTGTTTTACGAGATTCATTAAGAAAATAAATTGTTATGATTTTTGAAGTCTTAAAATTAAATTTTGCACCTCCGATATACCACAAATGAACTTGCTTGTTAGTTGTTGCTACAACTTTTTAAAACTTCAATTCTTCAAAATTCAAATAACACCATAAATAAATTCCAAAAAGTTTGAGAGCCAAATAGTTGATATCAATTTAGTTGAGTAATGGGAAAATGATAATTGAGAATTTAAGATTTGAGACTTAAGAGATGAGTGAAGAAATGAAGAAGAGGAGGAAGATCTTTTTATAAATTTTCAAATGGTTAAATTAATAAATAATAAAGGTGTTATTATATTTTTTAAAAGGTCCAAAAAGAACTATTCTTACAAATCAGACCGTTGGGCAACGATTAAAATTAGAGCTGATCATTGCAACGGTCAACTACAATGAAAAAAAATTGAATTAGCCATAGAACCGGACTGTTCCGGAATCCGGATAAGTGGAACCAAACCGATTTGACTTTACCGGTCAACCGGTCCGATAAACCAGTAGCACCATCCCAACCGGCACAGACTGGGTTCCTAATTAAGCCCAATCCTATCCGGCCCTTTATATACCGGGCCAGCCCGGCCCATTAACCAGATTTAGAGATGTATGCGCCAATAAGAAAATGGATTACTAGTAATCAATGTAGGCAGTAGCCCTAAAATCCCCCATGTTCCAGTTTTTCTAATATAATGCAGTGATGAACTGATGACTCATCACAGATAAGTTTTCTACCTAATATTTCTATTTTCTGGCATGAATTAGTTATGTAGTTCACCTATATTTATTGCATCAAATGCCCCCTCTCATTTTATATATAGACGAAATTAAACGAATAAGGCAAGGGTGTGACAAGGCTGGTGAATTGGGCCCAGTCAATTCAATGAGATAGATATATTAGGAAACTGTTTTTTAAACAAAAGGATATCCCTTTTGTTTTTAGAATTAAAAAAAAAGATAACGAGTCATCATTTTACATATAGATAAGAATAAAAAGAAGAGGTGAAGTTTAATCCAGCAAGTAAAGATACAACTGGCCAAAATTGAAGTTTCAATGGATCCCTACATACAATAATTTATTTAATTGGGCTCCACGTGGCACTCAATTCCATTAACTAACAAACCTGTCACACTCAATGTCCGATATTTTCATTGTCATGACTGCTTTAAATACATAAATTTATACAAATATCTCATTATGCCAAAAAAAAGTAAAAGAAGTGAACTTGCTTACTTTTATTCTCTTTCTTTACATCAAACTTTTTTCAGAGGAATTGTGGAAAAGTGTTTGGTTAGGGGAAGATGGGGATAAAGAAGAGTTATCTGGCAATGAAGACAGATGCAGTAGTAGCAAGTGATCTTATTGATTCAGATTTGAAGGAAATTGGTTTTGCTGCTAAGAAATTAGCTAAGCATGCCATTATGCTTGGTGGAATTGGTTTTGGCACTACTTTTTTCATGTGGCTTGCTTCTTTTGCTGCTATGTAATCTCTTTCTCCCCCTTCTAAATTTTTGAAAATTGCGCTAGATAAATTCAGAATTTAAACTTCACGAATATCTTAACTATATATGGTGTTGAAATTTTAGTAATTTTTTCACATGTACATAATTACAGTTACTTGTTGATCTTGGATCGAACAAACTGGAGGAGCAACATGCTCACAACTCTCCTAATTCCTTACATTTTCTTGAGTCTCCCTTCGTTGTTGTTTGGTTTGTTCAGGTACTTTTCATTTCATCTCATACTTTCTTTAGCTATTTTTAAAGCATGTTTTCCATACATAAGTTTAACTCTTTGCATTTTGTAATTAAGATGTAACACTTGGTATGTATGTATGTTGATAAATACAGGGGAGATTTTGGAAAATGGCTATCTTTGATCGCTGTTGTAACACGCCTTTTCTTCCCTCGACACTTTCCAGGTTCAATATATATATATACACCTTCTTCGCTCTTGTATATTGTAGCTTAACAATTCTTATAGTCGATCTGATATGTTTATACTTATTTTTGACAATTTTGAGTGCAGATTGGCTAGAAGCACCAGCAGCTTTGGTCCTTTTAATGGTGGTGGCTCCCAGTTTGTTGGCTGACACTGTCAGGAACAGTTGGATTGGTTTGTTGGTTTGCCTGGTAATTGGATGTTATCTTTTGCAAGAACACATTAGAGCATCGGGAGGTTTCAGGAATTCTTTCACTAAAGCCAATGGCATTTCAAACACTGTTGGGATCCTTCTCCTTTTGGTGTATCCAGTCTGGGCATTGATTCTACACTTCCTATAAACAAAGTTGACAATATTGGCTCTTCTTGATTGCAATGTGTTTGTAAGATTTGAGTGTGATTGTTTTTTCTTCAGTTTATTTGGATTTTTTATTTTTATTTTTAAAATCAGTATGAGTGATTCCGTAATAGATTGCTTCCTTCTTGTCTGAATAATGTGTATTTGTGCTCAATATTCGTTACTTTATATACCACTATGAATTGTGGATTTTTGAGCAACGAGGTGACAGCGTCCATTTTCGTTTTACTTGTCTATTTTAAGATACACTTGATAAGATAGTAATGATATAACTCATTATTTAAAGTAAATTAAAACGGATCATTTCATTCTATTAAAAATTATATCTCATAAGAGAATTCCAAAATATCTCTAGATATTTTTTTAAAGAAAATTTTATATAAAAATTATATATTATATGTTGGTTTGAGTTTTTTTACTCAATACCAAACCAAATCAAACCAAAACTAATCCAGTTTTTTTAACCGGCTTGATTTGACTTTTTGGTTTGGTGCCGGTTTCCGATTCGGTTTGAACGCCCCTAGCTTCGATAGTTAAGTGAATAAATAGAGACTTCCTTTTACTAGTTTCAAGTATTTATCCATTAGAATTGAGCATAATTCAGTTCAAACCAAAAATATGTTTTTTCTTTTCCAAAAAATAAATAAAACCAAACCTGGCCTAAGTAGCCATTGATGCCCAACCCCACGGGTAGTATTCGTGAAAAGTTATAGCATTCTAAGCTTGCTACATGTAAATCTGGATCATTTCACGAAATTCTATTTGTATGGTTGAAGCTGCAAAAGAGTCGGTAAACTAGAAGCTTATCTGTTCTTTTTATTTCTTTGGCAAATGACATAGCAAATTTAGTGCCTCAAAATTTGCAGACTCTGAACCTCGAGATACTAATATGTTGGTGATTTCAAAGGAGTGCATTTATACATAAAATAAGGGCAATGATCGGGAAAGTACATAGGTATGCTACTTCCTAATGTATCAAATTCTAAACATAGATTTACAGTAATGTGCACTTTAATACGAACGTTGAACTTCCAAAAGAATCAGCTGAAGCTTATCAATTCATCAGCAAGTCCAAGTTCTATGGCTTCGATCTATGCAGGTTTTGCATTACCTTCTTTGTAAAGTTGATCGACAATGTCCTGCATACACAACATATAAAACTATTTAAGTACGCTGACACAAATCTGTTGCGGAAGCCAAATGTATATAGTGTGAATAAGTCACAACTACTATACCAAAAATTATGACAGCCACCAAATAATAAATAGACAATAAAGCAACAATAAAAGGAACACCAGAATTTACGAGGTTCGGCCAATTTTGCCTACTTCCTCGGACACAACCAATATTTTATTCCACTCCAAAAATACAAGTGAAATAATACTAAAGAGAGAAGATACAAATGCCTTAAGAAGATATGAAGGCAAATGAGAGGTGTGTATAAATCCTAAACATTAGGCCTCCTTTTATAGAGAAAATTCCAACCAAATTTTCTCTACCCACCGATGTGGGACTTTTGCCAAACTAACAAATCTCCACCTTGGCAAAATTCCACATCTTCAATTTTCTTTCAATAACAAATTTTGGTTGTGTCTTCATCTTCGATCTTCAATGTTCAACAATGTTGATCAAATCCAAACAATGTTGAAATTTGATCACAGTCACTACTTTTGTCAGCATATCAGCAGGATTCTCTGTAGTATGAATTTTCTTAACCGTGACTCCACCTTCTTCGATGATTTCTCGTACGAAATGATACCGAACATCAATGTGCTTCGTCCTTGCATGATAAACTTGGTTTTTCGCTAATTGAATAGCACTTTGACTATCACAAAAAATTGTGATACCTTTTTGTCCAATACCAAGCTCCTTTAGCAACCCTTGAAGCCAAATTGCCTCCTTTACAGCCTCTGTAATAGCCATGTACTCTGCCTCTGTTGTAGACAAAGCAACTGTTGACTGTAAAGTAGACTTCCAACTAACTGGTGCCTTTGCAAAAGTAAACACATAACCAGTAGTTGATCTTCGTTTGTCCAGATCACCCGCAAAATCTGAGTCACAATATCCAACTACAGACTGATTGCTTTCCTGCTCAAAAACTAACCCAACATCTACAGTATTATGA